>JAHZNP010000520.1:0-52554 GCA_020615345.1 Triops cancriformis | reverse complement strand
CCCCTGAAATACGCTTTAATTTCTGGAGCTTTAATTTATCTTGGCTGCTAGTGCACATTGGTCTGTGCGTATATTGACAAAATGAAGTTTCTCCACAAGCTGGGATCGTAATTACAATAATTACAAAAGATGAGTGTAGCGAGCCGTCGGGTAGCCTACGCCTGTCTCTGCAACTTAGCCGAACTAACCGTGCTTGCTTCGGCTTATAACAATTCCGTTCGTCGGGCTGTCCCACTTTCTTTTTTCCCAGTGTGACATATTCACAGGGACAGGCCTTTTGCAAATCTAGCTTCAATTACAATACCACTTTTAATACTGGAAAGTTGCATGCCGTTTTGAATTCTCAGTATTAGTAATTAGGGAGTATTTATATGAAACGTTTGTGGCCTGTTTTTTTTTACATTTCAAGGTTTACTTTCATTGAAATAATCAGTACTACTGAAAAGTTTGTGCCATAAGATGCAGGACAAAATCTCAGTCTTTCTGAGGTCATCATATAGACGAGAAAACAAGGAGAAGGATTGTTTTCTTCGAATGCATTTCGTTTGTAAATGCAACGCAATACTAATAATATTGGAAATAATATTTCAAAGAAACCTTTGGGTTAGCTTCTCTCCCTTTACCAATTTGGGATCAAAACTGTTTGTGTATGGGTTCGTGGAAAAGACGAATGCAAGAAGAATCTAGTTTGATTTGGAAATAAATATTGTATTAATAAAATAATTATAATTGTATTGAAAACGCAGCCACCTTTGATGTTTCGAAAAACATCTTTTCTCTAAAAGGAAATATTCTACCTGAAAATGTTTGAGTCCCAATAAATAAACAAGCCGTTTTGATTTTAAAAAATGTATTTAAAATTTAATTGAATGGAAAATACCCTCCATCTTGTAAACAAAGTCACGCGATACAGCCGTCACTTGCGGTCCGTGACGTCAGCTGGCTCTGAGACCAAGTTGGCTGAAGGCCTTCTGCGTTCCTAGTTCTGTGCCGCGACACAGAACTCTCGGCAAGGGGATTCAATGCGACCGCACAGAATTCCTTGCTGAGAACGTGTTGACGATAGAAAGCCCGCGTCCCAGGCGTCCCTCCCCTTCCCGCTTGCCCGCGCATTTTGTCTCCGGTAATGTAGTGCTAGCGTTTCTATGGTGATTCTCTGGGTAAAGTTAGTCATGGAAGAACCACAAATTGGAACTTTCAAAACCGTGGATCTTATCACGAATTTAAGATTTAGGTACCGTTGTAATTTCCCATTTCAGTCAAAACGCTTATCAATTTCGGATGTATTGTTAGAGTGCAAGTTCGGAAGTTGTCGGAAAGTGTTTTATCAGAAAATGAATCTAATACGAACAACACCATCATTCTGGACCAAGAATTACGCTGGCAAGAAAAGATTGACCGGTAAACTAAACTCGTATGGAGTCCAAAAGAAATCATGCTTTTTAAATTTATTCCTTCATCCAGAACCGGAAATTCCCTTTTCACTGTTGTCGACGGAGAAGACAATCCTTTTCATTGGCAACTGTTCAACCGAACCATAAACAACAAAACACCATTTCCGAACCGAAACACAGTTGACAAGTAAACTTTTATTTTAACGCACCGTAACAAAGAAATTTCGTTTCTTTTACAACTGTCTATATTTTCAGAACTTGCGCGATTCCGAAATTCAATATCGTGCAGTATAATGGAAATCCTCCAGGGATAACACCCGAAGAGCACAAGATGTACATTGCCGCCATATTAGAGTATAAATAAAAGGAAAACATGTCTATCTTAATTCTCCAGTATCTGAAGTGTAATCCTCCCTATAGAGATAAAACTGTCATCTTAGCATTGTTGGAACACCAAGACGAAATTCTTACCGTAACGCCGTCTTTCTCTGCCACATGGTATCCCATAACTGTCAACGGTTACTGTTACGAATACAAATTAACTACCCCGTCCGTAATACCGTACCAAGTAATGTACATCCAAAATTTTTTGCATTTCCTAACACTGTACAGTACTCGTAAAAAAGTGGCCCCAACAAACGTCCCTATACTACTGCCACGGCAGTTGCGTGAGCGGTGTCCGACTTTTTCGTCTTTTGAATGTTTGTGACCCGCAACAAGGCTCCATTCCAGTGGCGTGGGACGTTAGCATAGGGCGGTTTGTTGGGCCCGATTTTTTTTTACGAGTACTGTACAGCACTCGGCATGAAAAACGGTCCAAGTTAAATAGCCGTATGCTACCTACACTGCATTTGCGTGAACAGTGCCCCACGTCATAGTTTCTCGCGTATTCTGTGACCCAGAACAAGTTTCCTCGTAGCGGGGACTTCCATTGCTCCCCATTACCGTGTGTTAGGAATAGTCGGTTTGGTTGGATCATTTCTATTGTCGAGTAGTCTATCGTATAAACTTTCTGTCTCCTTAAGTTGTACTTTTTTCCACAATGCGTTAGCAGAAATCCAGTAAAAACGTACCTGTGACGTCAGTGCAACCCGCCAGGCCTAAAGAATTCGAATCACTCCCGTTGGGAACCTACCGTTACGTGTTGAACGGGATCATTGAATCAGCATGCGGTTTCGCGAACCCGAATCTCTTCATACGCTATTTGATTGAATTGCCAGCAGGTTTTTTCTCCTTCTATATCCGTTTTAAAAATCCTTCTTAACAATAGCGATTTCATCTCCTCAAGGTTGGCATTCAGAGAATCCGGAATCTTTACTCGGTGTCACTTCCCAGGTGGTCAGTACCCAAATCCATGGGACAGAAACGGCTTTGCTTGGGCAACCTTTTGAGTTAGACTTGACAGCCAAGATCGAAGATCCTGGCGTGCACAACGGTACCAGCACATTTTCTGCAAAAGTACAAATTTACTCCTGGTGAATTCGCAGGGTCCCATCAGCCTCTGATCCTCTTTGAAGTCATGGCTATGGACACGTGGTGGTACCGTGCCCACGCCCAAGGCTATGGATTCGCATTTCTGCCCCTAAGTCCCGGTAAGCACACTCTAGAAATTCCTACCTGGACGCCCCTGGCCGACACCTTGCGGACCACATTAGAAGAGTTCTTCTTGGGCAAAGGTCCCCAGTTGAGCGATTTGTCGTACGTTGGAATTCCGTCCACTAGCGAGGTAGTCGTAATGGATTTATATTGTCGAGGAGACATGGGACAATTTGGACGGAGGGTAATTAAAAAAATAACTGATGAACCACGAATACGTAGGGAACCAAAAAGCCAAGCATTAGTAAGAAGTGCAAGTTAAATGTAAAAGAAATTACAAAGGAGGGAGGAACTTACATTCAATGGCCAATTTAAAAGATATTCTACTTTAGTGCGCAAAAAAGCTTTACCTAAAAAGAAAATGTTTGTAAGTTCTTTTGCACTGCATTTGCGGAAACACCTTGTTTAAATATTACCACTGCTGAATCGCTGTGTTGAGTGTTAAAGTGCATCGATGCTAGCGTTATACTTGCTAAACAGTAGAAATTTTTTTTAAATGGGTTTGCTGACCCTCCATCGCACGTCACTCTGAACGAGTGTCGTTAGTAAAACAGTAGCGTTTCTATTGTACGTTTGTTTCTTTACGCACAATTGCACTGGAGTCGCTAGTGTTTCTCTATAGCTGAATAAAATAGCACTTTGGGTTGCCACAGGGTCCCAGAAAATTGTTCGGTATAAGCGAAATCGCGTTTAATGAAGTGAAAGACCCATTGCAAGTCCAATTTTTCCCATGTCTCCCCCCAGTAGTATTTGTAACACTTCAAAGGGAGGAGGGGGCAATTGTCCTTTGAGCGAATTTCCGTTTCTTGAATAATGAAGTGTCGTTTTGTACTTTAGGGAACCAGAATTAGTCGATTCGGTTTCAAAGTCCGGCCCAGCGGCTGCATTACGCTACGCTGCCACGTCTTGGGCCAAAGCTCGAACTTCGGACAAAAGAGCGATGACAAGAGGGACTCGGTATTGGATCAGTGGAGTATGGCTAAAATTAGCCCAACTTTGCATGACGTTATTGAGGCTTTCAACAAAGCGCGCGAGAAGTTGCACAGTGTCAAAAGTGGTGCAGAAATTATCAATATGCACGACAAGAATGTTTTAGGATGACAATAGCCATATTTTTCAAGTATCAATTTCCAATAATGACCTCTGGCTGTACTCGAATAAAAAGAAAGATACTGTCCAAGAGCTTGAATCGTGTATTTAAATTAAAAGCTGGTGCTTCCTTTTGTCGCCGGTATTTGACTAAAACGCTTTGTGTCATCTGCTAATGCCGTCATATTGGCTCTTACTATCTAGAAGATTAGTCGCATGGCTCTTACCGTGTGGCACCTTTTGTACACACTTATGCTAACGGTGCTAAAATGGTTTGCTTATGCATTTAATGACTTAACCTGCAGGTTATAAAAAAATATTTCAAATCTGACAGATAGTCGATCGGCTAGTCCCGGTTAGGGAAGCAGGTTACATCGTCAGAGCCTTAGCTTTTCTCCAGCAGGGTTTAGTTTTTCCCCCTTGCCCTTTGACGAATTCAACGTTGGGTAGGCCAACACCTGTAAATCATACTAGACATCTAACAACTGAAAAACACAAGGCGACGTGGTTAAATAGTACTGGTCTTCGATAATTATGTATACTTTCATGTCTATGTACAAAGGTCGAATTAAAGGGGGAGGTCACTTTGCAGGGCACGATATCAAAAATTACGACGCCGCAACATTTGATGAGGAAAACAATAATAATTATGATTTTAAGTCTGTGGGTGAAATAAACAGATTTGCAAGAGAAAAGAACACTTGATTATGTTTGCATTGAGGTAAACGGACATGTTCGAAGAAAACTCATTCTAACATCACGTTCAAAGTCAAGTAAAGAAAGAAACTCTCTTTTATCTCCGTGTGGGTAAACGTCGAACGACAAGGAAATAAACGCAACGCAGCTGAGTGTTTGTCGAGCAGCTTAGGATAAACAAGCGAAATGAAAAGTGAGATCCATTATCGAACGTTAAGAAAATTAAAGAGTACATGTTCCACCCCAATAGTTAGAGAACGTCAAGTAGAAACGAAAGATCTGCAGTAACAAAAAATGTCGTGTCGAGTTGATCAGCCACTGCCAGTTTGCCTCCCAATTTTTCTCCTCTCTTAAATTAAACTATTTCTTGCTTCTTGTTCTTCCTTTAAACAATTCTTTTCAGCTTCTCCCCCTCCCCAGAAAAAAATGCCCAATTGCCACATCAGCTTTCCTCCCATTCTTCCTCCAGTGAATTCCACTGAATACGTGCCTCTAGTCAAACCAGGAACTTTGGCACTGTCGAATGTCTGCGTTCTTTTTCTTCTTCTTTGTGCGGCAATTAAAAAGTAGAATAAATGGCTTCTTTTTCCATCTCCCCGAAAAACTGTCTCGCACATTTTGACTAGGGTTGGTTTTCCTTTACATCAGAAGGAGGAGCGAACCACCATCTTTTTTTTTCTCCAGGTCCTCAAAAACGTTTTCTTCTTCTCATATAAAAGTCTTGTCATCATTCTTGAGCACTCCGAAGACACAGGTAACCAAAAAACTTTGTTTTTCTTTCTGAGTTATTTCCGCTTCTGCGACAATAAACGTTTGGCTTCTTAAGTAGTTTTCTTCTTCCGGTTTTTCTTGAGACGAGCAGTCCCAGCAGCAGCGCAAGGGTAAAAAATAAGGCACTTTTCTTCTGCTGTCTTCTTTTTTTGGGGGAAGGAGACGTTTTCTCGGCGAACACAAAACCATTGAAATTAATACTGCGGAAACACCCACTCACAGTTTTTCTCTCTCATCCTGAGTTTAACGCCGCCCTTTTTCGCAACTTGCATATCTTCTATGCTCTCGCCATTTGTGACACAACGCAAATGGGAGAAAAAGACTTGGCACGTAGATTTTGACAGCGAAGAGAACCCAAAGGCGGAGTTTCTCAACAACGCTACTCCTCCAAAACTTCCAAAACGCGAAAATAACGAGTTGAACGCTCCGGGGTCACTCTAAACCCCAGACAGAACAAACTGCGACGTGATTGCTGAGTTTTCTGTACTAGACGGTGGAGTTTCTGGCGACGCAAACCCCAAATCCAAGTATTCCTAACAAACACATCCAATGAAAATGTTAAAAAAATATTATACTCATACAATGCAGAGAGCAAACTTACAGCATCTGACGTTAACGTCAAAATACGTTCCAGATCTTCGACCAATTCTGTGAACGTGGGACGTTCGGCGGGATTGTACTGCCAGCAATCGCGCATAAGTAAATACCTACGAAAAGAATCCCACAAGGTTTTAATATTTCATTGCACCCTCTGAACAAAGGAACGTTAACGAAATCACGCTTACATTTCTAGAGAGCACGAGATGGGTTTCTCCATACGGTGTCCATCCCTTAATAACTGGAACAGCTTCTCAATGTTGGGCACTGAAGGATAAGGTGTTCCTCCCAAGGTCATGATCTCCCATAGTAAAATGCCAAACGACCACCTGTTGCAGAAGATTCACATGAATAAAATAGTCACAAATTCACATGAATAAAATAGTCACAAAGGCGCCATCATGAAAAGATCAGGCCAACGGCTGGCAAATCCGCTTTTGATAAACAGCAATGAACTCGAAACTTACACGTCCGACTGGCTGGTGTACATCCGTTGGAAGAGCGCTTCGGGTGCCATCCATTTGACAGGTAACCGTCCATCTGTTGTTTTGCGATAATAATCTTGACTATGCAAATCACGAGCTAACCCGAAGTCCGCAATCTTCAGAACGTAATCTTCGCTGACCAGTACATTACGGGCTGCCAAGTCCCGATGAATACACTATAAATCATTCCAAACCATACCATTAGCTTGACGCCTTCCCGAAATATCCGTGTCTAACCTTCATTGAGGCCAAGTATTCCATTCCGCGAGCCACTTGGAAGGCAAATGATACCAAATCGCGATGTGTGACTGGGCGGTGCAAGGGCGACAAGCCCGGGCCAGGTACAATCCCTACTGCCGAGCCTAACTGGCCCGCTGGACCAATTGCACGTTCATATCCCGACGCAGGTCGGTGCAAACGCAAAAAATCGCGCAAATTGCCATGGGGCGCAAACTCCACAATCACATACAAGGGGCCGTCTTGCGTACAGCATCCCAACAAGTTGATAATGTTGATATGCTTGCCAATCATCTTCATCATCTCCATTTCCGACACCAGATCCATCAATTCCATGTCTGTGTGTCCCTCTGAAACCCAAAACACCGTCGTTTAAAGCTCACGCCCATGGACCATAACGTTATTCGTCTCGAAAACAGTACCTTTCAGCATCTTCACGGCTACGGTGGTGGTAACGCCCGGCTTGAGGATGCCATGCGCTTGCGCTTGGACAACGTGGCCGAACGCGCCTTCGCCCAAAGCCGGACCCATGTCTAGCCCCGCCCTCGGGAACTCCCATTGCGCGTCTAAAGGCAGTTCGTACTCGGACCCGCACGTACCCGAGCCTAGACGCTGCTTCTCAATCTTGACAATCGGGGCCAAGAGCGGCTCGTGGGAGGAGCCATTGCTGGGCCGTTCGACGATGACTTTCTTGGTCGATGGCGCAATCACATGGGCGTTTTCCAGAGCCGAGAACCGATCTTTCTTGCCCCTACAAGAAATCATACCCAGTTAGAAAACATGGCTCGTTACCCAGCACGTGGGCTTACTTGTAGTGGCGTCGGCAGTTCCACGTCCCCACTGTGACGAGCAACAGTATGACCGAGCACAAAACTCCGGCCAGGATGTAGACTACTGGCGATACTGGGGGTTTGTAATCGACATCGGGGCCGTTTTCAGCCGGCACGGGCCATTCTTCCAGTACATTGAGCCACGCCGACGCATAGGACGTTCCCAACGCGTTACCGGCCATACACGTGTACCACCCGGCGTCTTCCAGCGTCGCGTTTTCTACCACCAACACTTGCGGATCCGTCACATTCATGTCGTCCGACTGTAAAAGACAACAATGAAAATTACAATCAGTTGTTGCTACAAGTATTTGTCAGGATCACGATGCTCTCCCCAAGCACGTGCAAAATGATTTTTTTTCATTGTTGTAGTTGCAAAAAACAAGCCATAATTCTTTCATCCATTCTTACTTGGTCCCAAGCTGTTGCCATGATTGCATTAAAGAAAAATAAGAGTTGTTTTAATGTCATATAAGGTAAATACGTCACAAAGCTTTCTGCGGACAAAATCCAAAATTAAGAAATCTACGCAGAAAGATAAAGTCGCTAAACAATATGTTGATTACAAGTCACTGTTGACTTTATCTTGCTTCTTGTCTGATAGCGCAATGTGGTGACGACTACGTCGTTCACTGGACCCTACGTTGTCTTTTTAAACGAAATAAAACCGAGTTCTGGTGCAAAAGACACCGTTTGTATCAGAACTTTTACTAGCAAACCCCCGACATATTACGAAAAACACACACACATGCAGATGTGGAACTATTCATGCCATGCGTGTCTCTTATACCCGGGTTCGATCAAATATTCACGAGAAACGCAGTTCAACCGCAATTTTCGGAGGAAATTTCGCGTAAAAGTCTCCATCATGATTCTGGCGCCCAGTAATGTCAAAAACCCGCGCGACAGACGTGACACATCGCGAAGCAGAGGGCTTCCCACGACATTTTTTTTATCGTTTCATCCCAATTAAACCGCAGCACGTGCACACCGAGCTCATGCTGGTGTCTGATTAGTACATTGCATCCCAGATCTATATATATTTTTTTCTTCCACGACACATTCGGTTTAGTTCGCCCATCATAATGCAACACATAACGAACATTCTGGCGGTCATATTTTTTTCGCAGGACAACACACACAAAGAATCGGCATTCCGTTGCGGATGAGGTATGGGTAAGAACCTGGATAATGTTGGCGCAGTACGGTTTGCCATCTGCGTCCGCAAACGAGCCATTCACCTCGCAATAACGGATCCAATAGATATTTGGATGTAAATCCGATACCACTTCGCAGCGCAACTCAACTCGTTGACCCAAAATGACCGTTTGATTCTTCGGCTTCTCAATCATCAGCGGGGTTAGTGGCAACGGACGTTCTTTGGTTTCCAGAAAAAAAACGAACCAAATCGATGTTTAACCTTGTAAAGTCTCTTTTCCGCCCCTCCCCTTCATACAGTACTACCAATCATTCCTCCAACCATCTCAGAACACTTAACCACCTGACATAAAAAAAGACAAAGGACCAATTCTCTCGCCTCTTTTACTTCTTGAACGTTCGGCCGAATCCTTGTCGCCCTCCCGTGTACTGAACTGAGCCCACGATGCAACATGACAATTTCCAAGTCATAACTGAAAGAATCATTCACCGTGCGCTTTTACTTACCGATACTACACGTGCCAAAGGTTCTCCATTATCGCCCAAATAAGATCCGTTGGCGTGGTAATGCTTGTACCATTCGATGTAGGGTTGCAAATCGGAAAACACTTTGCATTCCAAGCGCACCTTTTCGCCCACAATCACAGTCGTATTCTTCAGCGAGCTTTCCAGAATGTAAGGCTTGTGCGGGTAGCGTTCTTTTTGTTTTCGCGCCAAACAGAGCCAAAACACAATGCAAAAAGAAAAGAATACACGATGCAGCGGCAAAACACAAAACAAGCCATACAGCATGGCATGGCCACAGTAAAGGGAGAAAAAGAACAGTAGAAATGAGTTAATTATCAGTGCGTCATGCCATTCACAAGCCCATCGCTCACGCAAAAAGGTATTATTAAAGCCGTTCCACCCCAAGATTGAAAACCGGAATTAGTGATAAAACAATTTTCAAAGGGGGTTAGCTTCCCCTAAAATTGCCCACATCGCATTTGGAGAGTGTCAGACTGTTAAGTTGTAAACGCGGCAATTAACGTTCACTAGTGTAGAGAGGTAAGTAAAAAAGTAGCTGAAGTTCTCATGCGATAAAATGTCGTTTTATTAACATTTTTCTAGCGCCAAGGCGCACATGCGAAAAAAAGGCATGCTAATAAACTCAACTTCCCCTTACCTTCACCAATACGTGCCCTTTTTTGTGTACTTGCAACTCAAAAAACCTGTGCTTTTCCAGAGAGCGAGAGTAGACTTTTTCCCACACCAAAATTAGGAAAAATGAAAGTTTCTCAGACAATACTTTTCTCAACTTGTCAATCTTTGTAAAACTGGCACCAAGAATGCGTTGTCTAGAACATTTCTTCTCAAACTGCAAACCATTGAGAATCGCGAGGTGGAGCCTATCAATGGACAGTTTCAGGTTTTAAGCCTGATTTCGTTGTCTTTAGCCTATTGCGTCCAACTCTCCTGATTTCGACTGATCTGGCGAACAGATTGTAAGAATGAAACCCGAAGTCATAAACATTTCCTGAGTTTCCGCTTGCTAAGTTTTGTTTAAAAGTTTTAAAGACGAACCACGCCGATTGTTCGGCGTATTATCGTATTATCGTCATCACAACTTAGCAAGCGGGAGCTTTCTAAGTTGTGGGAGCTTGCTAAGTTGTGATGTCGTCCTTTAAAGCTGTGTTCAGTGGCGTCATCTCTACTACGGCGTTTGCTACAGCGAACGCGTCAAGCGGCGCCGGATACCGCCCAGCTAATATTCCAAGCCCGAGAATGTTCAATAGCGCCAAACGCCCCGCACCAGGGGCGCTGTGACGTGGGCTTGACGAAACGCTTCGACTAAGATTGTCTTTAGCTTAACAGTTTCAGATGCGCTACAAAAATGTGTAACAGTTAACATTTTAAGCGCACAACGACTCTGAAACTGTTGCATTGCCGCCACGAGATTTAATTATATTTATTTATAACTTTTAGATTTACTTATAAAACGACTAGGGGACTACAATATATCACAAATAAAGTTATAAGAAAAAGTCAAGACCGTAAAGTGATTTTTCAAAGAAATTTAAGTAAAGAAATTTAATTGTTTTTCAAAGAAATTTAAATGTCTGGAATTTTCCATGTCCGCCAAACATTCTTCGTATTCTCCTAATTGTTCCCCAAACTCTTGGATGCCAATGGGAAAACGATAGCCTTTTGCGAAGTTAACTGTACTAACACCGAACTTCCAAAGCCTACAAGCAGCTCGCGCGTCGGAATCATTCACTGTTGCCTAATGCTGTTTAACTGCTCTTGAAACCTCAGAATTCTTCCAATTCTGTCCCCATAATGAAACTCCAACAACGAAACTTGAAAAGGACGCTTTCTTGGAGCCAGTTTCACAAACGCCATATGTAACGTACCATCTTTTATCCCTTTCCACCAACAATGAAATCTCCATGAAATATACAAGTTGTTGGCTTACCTTGCACCAAGAGTTTGAAGGTGAAGTTGATGGCACCATGAGTATTGCTCAAGACGCAGGTATAATTGCCTGTGTCGTCAGGAATGAGTTCTTCCATGGTCAACGCCCATTTCTGTTTGATCGCCGATCCCAAGCGGCGTTGCACGGGTTGGCCATTCTTTTTCCACACGATGGTCGGCTTCGGGCGTCCCACGGCCGGACACTTGTACACCATCGTGCTTCCTGCCGGTTTCACCACATTGTACAGCATCTGCATCTTCTTGTGCCGGGTGAACCGAGGCGGGCCTTCCGGTTCAGCTTCTTCGTCCTCTTCGCCGCCGCGGCCTTCAGGGTCCGACCAAGCCTCTTCACCTTCCTCCATGGTCGTCAAACTCACCGCCGGCTCATCGTTTTGCACCAAGGGCTCCGCTATCCCGGCTTCCAATACCACCACCGAAAAATTGCACCATCGCACCTCCGCCGACTTGGGTCGCAGCGCGAACAGGCCCGCGTCGGATAACTGCACGCTCTTCAACGTCACCTCATTCCTGCGCACACAACAGTCACATGACTCATTACGATGTTCCACTTTCCATTTCGCCCCCTCCCCCTCCCCCTCTCACCTTACCCCCCATGACAGAAAAAACCGTGCTTTGTCGCTCGACAATGGCTTCATCAATTAACACCCAACTCAACACCATGCAACGTAAACTCAAAACCAAACAACGACACACAAAAAGAAAGTGTCAGCGGAAAAATAAAAATAAAAAAGGGAAAGACAGAAAAAGGAATCCACAATAAGAAACGAGAAAAAAACGGCACAACGTGTAAGAAACGTTTTTAAAACTGCAGACACCGTAAGGAAAATCTCTACCTGTTTTTGTGGTACCTGATCCGCGCATGGTGACGGGGGTTAATTCTCTGGCCTTCATGCCACCATTCGAGGTAAGTAGAGGCTGATCCGACTGGAAATAACGGTTCGGGACACTCGAACGTAACTTGTCCATTTTCTTCTGCCAGTACTTCCGGCGCTGCTCCTTCTGCACAAGAATCCAACCAAAAATAACACTTTAATTACAGTCCCGCTAATAATGTTGTCCTTAAGTCTACCCAACACACATTCTCACGTGTGCCCCGACTTCCGATAGCCCCACTACCAGTGTTCATAACCCTTTCCACACACTCCCAACCCCACCCGAGAATTACATCACAGCATCCGGCTCATCATCTGCATCCTTTTTCCTCTTCTCCGAAATCTCCTTTTCTAGAAACTTGACAAAGCCCAAGAATTCATAGGAATCTGGTTAGAGCAAATTTGTTATAAATAAATCTCCGAAAGAGTCCAAGCGCAGCTATCTGCTTTGAAAATTTGCGGAAATTCCCGAGAGAAAAAAATAATATGTGCATAAATTAACTACTCGAAAATGCATTTAGAGTAGCTTAAAAATTAAGCCTAAAAAAATACCAAACATGCACATCTGAAGGGATTTTTCCCCCGTAAAAAAAGTTCCTGGCAGGTTCAAAATCTCGGCTCATCCAAAGTAGAATGTCTGGCTTCTATCCATCTTGTTACCCACTGGAGGACACGGAGAGGGGAATTGACGTCTTGCTCCCCCTCCTCCCCCCCCCCTTTTTTACCCTCACATCTTGTGCTCTTTCTCTCTCTTTCTTTCTGCTCTCCTTACCACCAGAACAAGAGCTATATTCACCCATACGAGCCAAAGACGTTCCCAAAAATTCAGAAGCATTTTTTCCAGCGTACTGCCTCCCTTCTCAGTCTCGTTTTCCTCTTTCTGTCTTATTTCACTCTTTGCACTCCTCCCAATAATAAAGTGTCCCCCCAGAAAAAAAGACCCTTAACAGATTGCTACGTCAGTTGTGTCCACTTCGTCAGTTATAAACGTTGGCGTCAACACAAAGCCATTTTCTCCCACGTTTTGTATTCTCTTTTCTCTTTGCCCCTTTTTCATTTGCTTAACTCGTTTATGCAGTCACAAATTTGAAATAGCCCATGGTTAAGGAGTTCATTTGAACCCCCTCACCAAAAAGAAAGGCACACACACAAACACACGAAATACAAATATATACAAAAGTCACAGTTGGAAAAGCGAAATGGAAATAGAAAAACAGAAAAAGATAGTTCTCCGTTCCAAAACTTGACACCTACACGGCGAGGATTACTTCATCCTGAATAATACCAAAATAAACTGTCTCCCCTAAAAACTGAATAAAACGCGAGAAAAAAAAACTTTTCTAACATTGGCTTCATATAGTTCCAACTCCTCCCATGTTATAAACATCCGAAAACGATTCTTCTTCAAAACTCCCCCCCCCCCAGGATCCTTTACAAAATTCCGTGGTGTGACTGTAATATCAGCTCTCCTTTTCGGCTCTAAATCTTGTTTATCTCTTTATACAGTTTATCTGGTCGTTAACATACTACAGCTAAACGCATTTAGATAACAAGTGCCCAAGGTGACTTCTAATAGTACACCTCCTCTACGACTACGAAACACGAATTGGCAAACAAACACTATGCAAGATAGCACACCAAACTGTGCCACAGATTGCGACACACTCGACCAACCGCCATACAATTCATTTGTTACGTAACGCAAACCTTTCATTGTTGCTCGCGTGCGAACTGCAGTTCGAACCGTCTCAACTTGCCCTGCGAATGACTCCTTCTTCACGGATACGGCCACGAACGCGTTCGAAGCGCCAGTGACTTATCCACGCGCCTGATCAACTTTCATTGTTGCTTACAAACTCACAGAGCCACCACGTTTCCTTTCCCTATCCGTGCAATTCAGTACTAACCCCGAATATGGCCCTGTTGACTACGTGGCTCTACCCTTGATCTCCTAGCAGAAGCTATCATATCTTTTGCCAAACCTGGTAAATTCTTTTCCAAATAGTGAGAGACTATTACAGGAAAAGGAGCGCGGATGTTCTGGCAGTTGTTTACAAGTTACAAAACACTACACTTTTTTTTACTAATGCACGTTAATTCACTCGAAAAATTGCAGATGCTGGAACTCCCCAGGGTAAGTCGTGGGATCCTGTAAGTTGTCGTGCCTTTCGAACGTTTTGAATTTTTGCTAACCTCACTACAGGCTGATCACAAGCTCATTGGCTCCTTTTACGTGCATGAGGAGCCTGGTAAAAATTTCTGCGTCTTAATTTATGGATCCCCAAGCAAGGATGTTCTCGACGCCCGTGAACCGTTTAGAATCGGATGCCTTTAATAGTGAATAACTCACCCGCAAGTTCCAAGCCCGTACTCGGTTGAGAAAAAGAAACAAAAAGTTTTAATCCCGCACTAAAAAATAGACGGCGAGAAAGAGAGAGGGAGCTGGGAGAGGAGCGCAAGATGGGCGACGAGACTTAATCATTTCATACGGCATTGAAAAGAGTGAGAGACAAGACAGGTGAGTGTCGGCTGAAAAAGGCATTCCTCTGCTATGCTGTCATTGCGACTTTTTGGTGGTGGAGCGCCATTCGCTCCCTCCACCAAAGTTGGTAGATTATTCAACTTTTATACGTGGGGGGACTCAAAAGGCCCAGCCAGAGAGCGAAACCGAGAGAGAGAGAGTCGCTTTCTGCTATACAAGAGATGCACTACCACGCCTCCCTTCTGATTTTTATACCGCGTTTTGTTAACTTTACGATGACGGTGGACAACTTACCAAGACCAACACTACAAGACAACCTTTACAAAGATAACATCTTTCCCTTGGCCAAAGGTAACACAACTGCATCTGACAAGTACAACCCCCGACTTACGATAGACTCCCCTTACGATGTTCCCTTAAAAATACAATACACGAAAAGAAATAAGACGTTCGACTCCAAAACGACTAACAGATTACCCTGTATCACAAATAAAATTTAAGAAAAAGTCGAGACGACTATCAAGACCGCGAAGTGATTTTTTTCATCACTTTTTTTAACGAACAAACCTAAAAAATGCTATCCGAAAATAAGACAAAAACAAGTGGAAGAAAAAGAAAAAGAAAACGCCAATCATTCGGGATTTACTCCTGCATTACATCCCGCGGTTATCTTACAATAACGACAGCAAAAAGAAAGAAACCCGCACGTTTGACTTCTTAACGTAGTCAGGAGTTTCCTAATGCGCTGATGTCATTAATACTTGAAAAAGAATTAGGAGATACAATTCGAGATAACGCCACATGCGACTCCAATTTGATATCTCTTCGAAAGGCAAACAAGCCTGAAATTTTCCGTTCCGACCTCCAGTTCTCTCCGCGAACGGCGCTAAGCCTTTGACCTTTCCCGAACCTCGCATGCACAAATACCCTCAGCCACCAATTAATCCTCTCCACAATTGTACCAATCGGTTTTTTAAAAACCTCCCGAGTTCCCAGTGTGACAACCCAAATCAAGCCTGGGGTTTTCTCGCACAAATGAAACGTCTACTCTTACCTGATAAGATCGCAGGCGGAGAAATTGGGGACGCATCGACACCGCCGGACTGGGGGCACCACAAGATTGACAATACAAGTAGGGTCAAGAGGCGTGGCCAAGGGCGACTACTGCGACTTACACCCCAAAAAGGGGCGTAGTTTGGCTTCAAGCGCATCGTAACGCCCAGCGCTGTGTCTCCAACCTTTAGAAACCGAAAAAATCAACATGATTAACAACGTCGTGGCTAGAAAATAGGTTTCATTCCGAATTTTTCGGCCACAAAAATCAATAACCACGGCATTCAGCAATACAGTACATTTCCCTCGAATGGATCCTCTCAAAATGGCCCATGCTGAGTATACTGCGCGCGTAAAGTGGTACATTACGCATACATTTCTCTTATCTCTCGTACCTGCTTCTACTGACAGACTCGAACGTTCTCCCTCCATAGCAAAGGAAACGTCCTGAGACGCATTTCTCGCGTAGAACGAGATTAACGACACGCTGTACTGTCCAATGCGAATACAGAAGATACGCATGTAGGACTAAACCGCTTGCTCAACATTAATTTCTCTTCCTACCTCGAGTATATAGTAGGACTGACCCGTTTGCAAGAAAAACTCGGTATGTAAGCCAATGAAGTTGCGTGGCACCACTGCACTACATTTGTAAGTGACACAATTTATTTTTTTTACTCTAACTATGTAAGATAAAGCCCGTATGTAAGAAACTTACACTAAAGAGTCTCTTATGTCCGGGCTGATCCTCAGTGCATCACTGTGTTGGCTCTTGTCATAAAACACGACAATGCAATAAATGAAAACTGGGACAGAGCTACAGCATCGCACTCTTTTGTATTAATTTCTTTACTTTATGGAGTAAACTCGCTAGAAAAAATTCCTCGACAAAAGCCGTTTGTGTTCAGTGACTTTCCACGGAATTCGTTGTTTCCTAGAACAAGGTTCGTCTGCCACCGCAGAAGTAAACCCCCATGCCAAGGGAATCCAATAAATAAAAAATCTCCACTTTCATCACTACCCATGTTTAATTTTCTCCCGTTTGATTTATTTTGCTCTTTTTCCCGCCCCAGATCTTTTTCTCCTTTTCTACCCGGGTAGAAAGCCAACACACAGAGCTAACCCTAGGGAAATCTAGGGGGAAATTTCCAGCAAATGGTTAAAAACCGTTTTCATGGACATTTCTTCGGCACTTGGGGCAGACCCGGCGCCTGTGTTTAATTAGCACGCTCCTTCTTCAACCCCTCTCTTCATTTTCTCCCCTCTCCCTTTCTGTATTCTCGCTCCTCTCTCTTCACTCCGTGGAACACCAAAATCAACTACCTCCACTCTCACCCCCCATAAAAACCCACCCCAAAAACTTGAACCAACTTTACACTTTAACAATTCTACCCGAAGTGGAAGAAGGCCCAAGTGGGGTTCTAAACTCCCAACATTTTCGCAATATTCCTAATTCGCCCACTTGGACCAACATTTTCCCTTTCTCTCCCTTCGCATAAACAAAGGAAAAGTCCGTGCTGCCTTCAATCGAATGCTTATAATTTTCGAGCTTCAAAACACATGTGCGATGCTTTTCCGCTGCCCCCCGCAATTTGGCTGCGTCCAAAAGGGAGAATTGGCTTTAACGAAACATGCGTCGAACCTTTTGGATGGAACGTTGGCTCTTCAAACTTGCGCTTCCAAAACTTTTGACTTCCCCAAAGTCTCCCTTTCCTATGTTTGCATATCTTCCCGGCAACATCTCAGTAAGCACATTCCTTCACTTTTCAGTCTCCACACATACAGCCACCCCTTTCCCCCCAAAAAACAACAATTTCTTTAAATAGTTGACAACATTCCACCCCATTTTCATTCCCGCAACTTTTAACACAAACTTCAAACCACGCTGATTGCCCAATAGTCTAGAAATAACCTGGTGCCAAATCTTCAGTCAATTGCAAAAGAATAAAAGGAATCCTTACTGTACATACCATAACTAGAAAAATAAATCAAATAAATGCAAACACCTTATAATAAATGATGTACACTCGAGCACCTAACTTAAAACAACGACCCTGTACTCGTTTTAGTTTTAGGAGAATGTGAGAACTTTGAATATAATTTAAGACTGTAAGAATGTCATGTACTGTACGAAGGATAATTTAAATATACCATAGAAGTAGGGATCGTAATATTTTGCTAATACTGAATTAAAAATCGTTAGAACTTGGAATGCATAAAACTGATTCAAATTCGGCGACTTCCTTTTTTTACTTACAAATATGTAGCCACGAATGCTAGACAATCTTCACAATCAATCAATCTTCACAATCTTCACTTTCAATCTTGGCAATCAATTTTCACAGCCGAGTAAACGAAGGAGATATTCGCAACATGTTAGCCTACAGCTACTACATAATTCAATAAATAGACACGTCAAAACTAGATACCGATAAATCGACACTGCCGCATAATTAAATTTACTCATACCTTTAAACCCCCAGGGGCCTGCAGTTGATCTAATTAGTCGCTCGAAATGACCTCAGAAAAAAACTGTTGTCCTAATTTCCAGAACAAACAGAACAATTAATATTTCAGAAACGCCACCGGAAAGATTCGAAACTTACAGACCACTTAAACGACGCTTATCGGATTAACTCATAACAATAAACTCGGGAGGCTATAGCTATAGTTTAAGTTTACAAGTTTTAAGACAAATCACGTCGATTGTTCGACGTATTATCGTCGACGTATATGTGAAGGCTATAGCTAACTGTAAGTGTGGTCTAATTCAACTTAATAAGGTTCCCCAACACAACGAAATTCCAATGGCATTCCTGTGATCTTACCTTACAAGCGACGCGTGTGCCAATTAATTTCGCCAAGTATAGCTCTTTTCTCTTTATTCAATTCGGCCAGCGACCGCGCAAGATTTCCCCCATTCTTCCCAGCATGCAATTCAAGTACTTGCCCCAACCCAAAATTAACTGTACCTTTGCCCAACTCGCTTCCTCAAAACACCTACAAAAAGCCTTATTTGAAGGAGTATTCCCTTAAATAAACCCAAACAGGACGCTAATCTCAACTGCCCAACTAGCAAGGACGACTTGTATGTGTGACCCGAACACGCCAAGGTATGCATGTTTCCCAATTTCTTCAATAAAAAGACTTTTCGGCCAACATTCGCTCAGCAACGGTTGGAAAGATGAAGCAAACATCCAAATCAAGGCGTTGGCTTCATGCAAGTTTCCCCAATGTACACATCAGCACCAAAAACCGGGGGGTTAGGGGGGCTAATATACTCTCAACTTCAAGCCAAAAGACAAAAAGGGCCCCCTGTTGTTGGAGAGCTTCTTGAAGAAGACAGACTCTTCCACTCTTTTACCCATATCCCCCCTAAAACTCAGGCCAAAAAGGTCGCATCTCGGGTTACATTCGCCTTTTTCTTTGCTCTGCTGAAGCCTCTCTTTCTCTCCGCTCGACGATTTTTTTTATCAAATTTCGACCGACTCGCACTGACCACACCTCTCTCCATCTTGCTTTACAACCCCTCTTCAACTTCTTCATCTTCACTCCTCGCAATTTCTCCCCAGAACCCCCACCCCCACCCCCTGCTCACGATATAAACCCCTCTTTTTAATTCCCTTCTTCGATGTTTCTTTCTTTTATTTTATTTTTTACAAGGAGCCCCCTTAATTTCTTTTTCTCCGGTTTACACGCAAATAAAGAAAAAAAGCAAAGTAGCTTTTTCAAAGGGCTTCTATTGTGACCTTATCAAGCAATCCGAACTCGGATTTCAAACTTTGGTTCAATTCGTCCCTCGGAGGCTTGACGGAGATGAGTAATTTAATCTTCACACATCCTCAACAATGAATTCGCTTGTACGAGGCCTAGTGTGGGAAAAACGGAGACGCCAACATCTTTCAGCGCGGTTACTAACGATACAGCTTTATGGGAAAATGTAATTATATTTCTCTAACGCTGCCAAATCATCCCGGGATATTTTGGGGGGTGCGGAGCACGCAAGAAAAGCGCTTGGCAAGCGACAAACGGAGCGGCTTTAATTTACAACGTGCTACAATTACGCCGCATTCCGATTGAGTGACCTTTGAACTGCAGCAAACGAGACGCTTACCTTGCTTCCTTTGAAACAGGACAAATTGGGGATTTTTCTTCTTCTTCTTCTTTAAAACGGTTTTAAACACTACCAATGATCCAGAGACAATCCATGGATGGGCTTAAAGTAAAGGTTTGTTTCACACTCGGTGTTCCGTAACGACTAAATCAGTGACTATAATCCGGTTATCCATTGTTAGGAGAAAGAGCACCCAAGTAGGCACATGAATCATAAAGGTGGCCCAAAATGGTTCAGTTATAGCAACGGAAACGTACAAAGATTTTTTTTTCGGAACGGATCAAAACTACACCAAACACTTTAATGTTTTCGCCGTCGGCCTTTTTGCCGTTTGCCCAACCCTCTCCGGGCTGCTGCTATCAACACCCAAACTTCTTCATGAAAGAAAGAACTTTGATCAATCGTTTCTCTTGATAAAAAAAGTCACTTCTGAATACAAGAAACTGCAATAAAGCACCTTAGGCGGGTGGAGTCAACTTCCGCAAGGTTCTCGGAGAACTAGATAAAATAAATAGCTCAAAGCGTTCGCTCAGGAAGCGATGAGAACACTAAAAACTTCCGCGTTGCGTCTAGCACAGCAAAGCTACACTAGCGTCCTTTACATCCGAAGGTTCACACTCGACTGAGCGCCAACAACCAGCGACAGTGCAGGCGAAGTCGCGGCAGCGGCGAGCGCGGGTTGAGCGCGCCAGAAGCCCGAGCTAAGCCCGCCAGATGCGGGAGCTTGCGCGAGAGAGGGAGTGCGCGTTGTGGAGCGCCCTTACCAACGTTCTCTTGTACAGATTTGACGCGGGTCTCGGGTGTCAAGGTGTTGCACATCTTCGGCACGCACAACACGGCACTGCTCGGCACTACAGAGGGTGCAGCCGAAGCGCATTTCGGTCGGGCACTAAAATAAAAAGCCGCTGGAGAAGAACAAGCAACCAAGCCCCGAAAACCTAGATGAAGCAAGGTGTGTAGCCGCAAGGCAAGAATCTCACGGTATAACATACCCAAGACTCTTTTACTACGGCTGAGTTGTTCATAGAGAGATGTGTTTAAGCCAAAGGTGGGTTTGTAAAAGAACCCCCCCTCTCTCGCCATCACCTTTCTTTTTTTCTTTTCGTTACAAACTGGTAACCTCCATCACCTGCTTATGGGGCAAAAGCTCGCCAGGCGACAATGACACGGCCATATGCAAAATAAGGACATAGAGAAAACCGACTAAATAAACTTGAGTGGCGCACCGGTGCGGAACGCTCCAATCTGTCCCAACTCTCGAAAAAGGGAGCCCAACCTTTTGCACACACATACGCATACACGTTTTTATTTCTGGGGAGCTCTTCACCCCCCCCCCCCCAATACTGTACACCTGCTTCAACTCATTTGCATACGCATCTTTCCCTCATCGATCTTCAAAGTGACTAACGATTCGGCACATAATGAATGCCCAAGAGAAACCGAAACCAATCACGACATGATTCTCGTATGTACACAGCGCTTACAAATTTGGAAAATTTGCAAAACGTTCGCAGGATTTATGTCCAACGTACTATAACGTTTGAATGGATTCAATTAATCCTCTTTTGTTCATACTCTCTAGGTTCAACTTCTTGTATAGCGAATTCTGGTATGACTAGAATTATGTACTATGTATTTATTCTTTCTTGTATAGCTAACCTGGTATGACCAAGTCTGGGGTACAAAAGCTTACAATTCGTTTATTAACAACAACAAAAAAAACATGGATAAATCCAAAGCCAACACAACCAAGAACTTGTATCACGATGCGCTTGAAATGAATTAATAGTTGCTTTGATGCTTAACATTCACACTACAAATCACCACAATCAAGTTAAAATTACTATACTAAACTTTACAGCTCAGTTTCGTTCAATTGCACGGTAAACTTCTGTTAGTTACATAGTTTTTTACGTACAAAATGGGTAACAAATTGCGTGATTTTACTCGTAAGAATTTTCTTGGCTCTCTCAGTAGGAATACAAACGAATACTTCAGCTACCGCTCAAATTTGCTATAATAATCGAGGAATCTGCCTAACTAGAGCCAAAGCGTGTGGACACTACCATTAACGCTCAACTTCGTTGTAATTTAAGAGGAATCTTCCTAATCAAGATGCTTTCAGGTGAGACATTCCTACCATGTTGCTCAATCTCACTCGTTGGAACTTATTTTCTCAGCTCTCTATTAAAATCTGAAACAAAGTATATTGACAATTTTATACAAACTGCACTTCATTTACAATTATAAAGAAATTAAGTTTTGCCTAAGTTGTGTATTCGTAATTGTTCATTTAGGAAGCACGTCCTAGTTTGATTCAATCTACTCAACACTCTGGCTGCCAAGTCAATTTCCCCCCCGCTCCCAAACCACCACCGCAGATTTACCTGTCTCTCGTCGCCTATCTCATCGTTTAATCCCCTCTAATTCGATTTCTTTCGGCTGAAACCTCTACTTCGAATCCTAAGACTCGCCACGTGAGGTGAGAACGTTGCAGGTAAGACCCGTAAGAAACTCCCACGATCCCCAGCTTCTCACCACACCTGCTAGCTCATTTGCATCCACCTTGTACAATTTTCACTTAAAAAAGCCCGAGAAACCCAGGCTGGGTAACAGTTCGCTCATTTCTGACATACGGCGTTCCGCCGTACACGACTTTCCAGACTTTGGAGCGGCGAGATGGTCAACAAGCGAATCTTTTACCTTGTTAAAGCAGAGTCGTCCGCCGTAAACAATTTTCCCAAAGCCCCACTACCACTACGGGAGGAGGGGAGATAAAGGCTTATCACTTGCTGTAACGTTTTAAGAGGCCCACCACGTTATTATCTCCTAATACAACGCTATCAAAGGCTCCTCTCCCCCCACCACACACACACACACACTCAACAGACAAGTTGAAAGCGCAGAACAAAAACGTAACTCGCACATCAGTTCGCTGCGCTCGGCTGCAATTAATTGCACATTATTCTCCCCCAACAATCCATAGTGAACTCCCGCTTTCTGCTCACTTCATACACTTCCTGGCCTCACATCTCTCCACTCCTATTGGCTCCTGCCCGGAAGCCGGAAAACGTGGCTTAAAAACTTCACCCTTAATCCCCTTCCCCCTCCTTTCACACATCACTTACCCCCTTTCTACCTTCTGACAACCCCTTCATAATTGTTATGGGGGAGTGGGCCAAAACGTTGCTTATTGCCCTTATAAGGCTTAAAAAGGCGCCAGACCGAACTACAACACGGCTTTGATCGACCAACAATGAAATCTTCGCTCGCATCACAATGGCCGTCATCTCAAGCATCTTTTTTTTTCTCTGCACTCTCTCTTTCTTTCTCTTTGGGAGCTCTGGCCAAAGGAAAAGACATCCCTGGCCAGGACAAAAACCCTCTTCCCCCTTTTTCTCCTTTCACGCATTTCCTGTAGCAATCCGAGAACCTTTTCCGTACATGTGTGTACAATTGCTCACACACATCCATCCATCAACTGTTGAATAGCGCTGCTTCTTACGGGAGACAAAAACCTCCCCTAGCCACCCTCACCCCCCACATACCCTTCTCAAGGTAGATATGCACAACAATGAATGCCACCAGGGAAAAATTAGCCTCCAGGGCAGACAATGTGTGCAATTCCGCGCTGCCACGTCGTCATTTCCAAAACATAAAACTCTACACCCCCATCCTCTATTTTTTTCTTCCCTCACCTTTTTCCTTGGGGTTAGAACAGAAGGGTTGACACACGTGCTACCACGACCAGAAAAGATTTTTTATTTTTATTTTACAAATCCCCCTTTTCCGTCCCTTTCAATGGTTGGGGCAATGCATTTGTCGCACACAAGCTCACGCATTGTAAACCTAAATAGAAAACAGGCTTTAAAAAACAAGCAACGTTTTTCTTTCGCCCTACTCCTCCACTGAACCCCCAAAACACGTGAACAAGAACATATTCCACAGCTGTTTTAATTTCTGGGACTTCTTAAATCAACACGGGGAAATACAAGCGCGTCTATTGTTCCCTACCACTGTTGGGGGGAGAGGGGGGCTAATTTGGCCTTCCTTGATACGCATTCCACAAATCCTAACCCGTTTAAGCGATTCCCACCATGTGGAGCACCCTAACGCGAGTTTTACGCCCCCACCCCTTATATTCAATTTTTGCTTTGGCGAACTTCCTTTCGTATAAGAATGCGCTTTTGGTGAAAGCCACAGACCGGAAGTGGACCACTTGACAATTTTTTTTTCTTGTCCCTGTTTTTCTCCACGCGTACTCCAAAACTCGTTGTGCCATTGTCCAACTGTGCCAATACAAGCCATTTGTCCACGTACCCACGTGCCCGCCCTTCTCAGCTTATGGACGTCAAGAAAAAAAATATCCTTATTTACATGTACGTGTCCAGATAAAAGCAAATGAATGGCGATGCACGGCCAGATTCCCATGAAATTGCCATTTCCTCAATTTGGCCTTTCACCTCATTTGTCTTTACGCTTACAAATTTCAAGCCACATGTAAGTCAGTCAATTCTAGGATAGAAAGAAGGGATACATTCTTTTGTAGTACAATTTTAAAATTTTGGAGGGAAGCGGTAAATTGTTTCACTTTCGGGGTCTTGACTTCCTGCAACGCAGATTTTTCGCTACGCTGATTTGGGCGAGGAGTGCAAGAAGACACAAATGGGCGTGCAAAGATAAATAAATACACCAGGAACTATTTAATTTGGGAGCAAAAAGACAAGTTACCCGAGTAACGATTGATTCAAGACAGCAGTTTCCTTCTCTTATATAATCTCTTACTTCCCTTTCTATCTGCGCCCCACTCGTGTTGTGTAGTTTTCCTTTCGAGTGTTGGTTTCATCACGGCTCCTTTTTGCCTCAACACTATCCCCACAAGCCAAGCAAAGAGAAAAGGTTTATCACACTTATAAATCTTGGGCGCTGACGCTGTTCGCCGGTCATGGCTCGAATCGACCTCCTAATTAAATTAAAATGGAGGCTTTTCAACAACATTTGATAGGAAAATATGGTCAAGAAGGGGAAAAAAGAAGACAGTTGGGGGGCTGGGGTAGAACCCTAATAGTAGATGTGCTACGCTTCCAAGATAGGGTAGTATATAATAAATCTCTTGAGCGAACGTTGCAAAGCTGCCTGATGGGAGAAGAAAAAACAGCTTTAAATCAACAGCATCTTATCAGCATCCCCGACATACACACACCCATAAGAAGGGGGGGGGGGACAATCTCATGTTGACAGAGACGGACCTCCCATTTCGACCGTCTTAATTCCTCAAGCGGTCGTCGTCCAACGGCAACAAAGAAACTGAGAACATCTAGTTTCACTTTTGCTTTCTACTTCTCTCCGTTCCACGTTTACGTCCCTAAAGCTTGACAATCCTTCTTAAAGAAAGTTTAATTCCTATTTTCAGTTTTCATCGGAGCTGGTTAGGAGTTCACTGCATTTTTTCTGCAAAATGTTCCAGATAAATGGAGACCCTCGGTGCGTCCAACGTTTTCCCGCTTGCGATCGAAGGAAATCTCCTTCTATGTTGTGACCCATGTTTCGCTTTCCGAACGTTTTTAGTTCGGCAACGAAATTCACTATTGCCTGCATTGCACAGGCCACGCAAAGAAGACACCTTTCTTCTAATTTGTTCCCAAACATAATGTCACGAATCTTGCAATGGCTATAGCAATAAGAATCTCAGCATTACAGCAGTAAAACCAATAAACGTTATGACAATGCTATGTAGGTAAAAAGTTTTTATGCCCGTTCGTTACAAAAAGATGCTGGTACGGATCCTAACGAGCCGTAGACATGCAGCAAAAGTAGGGAAGACCTGGAAACAGCACTTTCGCCTTTCAGAAGTGTCCTTAACTAGAATTTTGTCGCTAACTGACACAATCTTACGGTGTGATATCGCGTCTCTCAATTTTTTTTGATACATAGAGTACTCTTTAAAAAATTGAGTTAACAAACGTCCCTATGTTACGCCATTGGCTAACAATGAAATTCCCTTTTCCGAAAGCCTTGCTGCGATCACGGATTGGAAAGAGGACGAAGTGGGACACGTTAGCGTAGGGCCATTTGTTTGGGATCATTTTTAAAAGCGTACAGTACAATATATTTAGGCTTCTTTAGATTCTCCAACGAGTACGGAAGTTGTTTAGTGTAGTATTCTCGAAAACGGCGCAATTCTCCTGGATTGAAGCCGTTTCCAACCTCAACGCGAGAACGAACTTCATTTCCAAAAGAACGTCCATGTGCCGACAACACATTTTGTAATGTCACGAGAATATTAAGAACATTATTCTGGAGCAAGTCTTTGGTAAGATTAGAAGGCACAGAACGCTCATGGAACAAACGGACTTATTATTCACACTGCACACAAAATAGCTAACAAGATTTCTTCGTCGTAGCATCTTCTAATCTCACAATCTAATCAAAAGTGCTTGTACTCTTTTGTGGGTATTTTCCAACCAGCAAAGGCAAACGCGTTGATTCATCTCGTAGACAAGCGAACCCTATCAAAATACACAATTCTGCACGTCCAACCTTGATAAACGACGAGTTCAGTAACGGGAGAAATGGTACCGAAACTTGGAGCCAGACTTGTGCCGAATTGAACTTGAATTGGATTTAAGTCCGATTTAAGACAATTTTTTGTACGAAGATAAGGCTTCACAATTATGACCAGCTCTTTTAGCATTGATCTGAACTTGAAGTTGATCTGAAAGCTAGCCGTTTGCAATGGTCTGGAAGGGGCTTACATGCAAAATCGGATTTTTTAGGGCGGATTCCAAAACTTTTTTGGAATGATCGACAAGGAAAATTACACCCTTCTTATTGTTCTCACTTCATTACAGAGTAACACGAAAGGATTATGAGAGCGGTTAGTATTTCCCAGGCTTCTTTGTACATCTTGTATATCTTCTTAAAGATGTCGTCATATTTTCGACACTGCAATTAACCACACATTGAAACTCAATGTGAGATTAATTAGGCTGATCTTCTAATTCAATTATTCAATTGAATCAGCAAATCATCCAATGATTCGATGATTCTAATTCAACGATTGAATTAGAAGGCCGGCCTAAGCACTATATAAACCGGGTTCTCTTTGAACTACAAACGGTCAACATTTGAGCTTGCAAAACATAGAGGATCTTGCATAGACAACTATTTTCTTTATTGGGATATTCGGCGTGAGCAGAAACTTGTTGTCGTGCAGGTGGATTAGTTTAAAAATGGATTAGTTTAACAATGGGGCATAACTAGGTACCTTGGACAAATACATAGGCAACTATTTCACCTTATTTCCAATGGAAATAATATTTGAAAAGGCTTGACATGGAACAGTCAAATCCACTAAAAAGAGCTTGGCATTGATGTAAGTATTATTTTTAATTTTTACCCTGTACATGCTTTGGATTTGGAATTGCATCTTTAGCGATATGAAGGCTTGGACTTGGATTTTGATTTGTCATAATAAAAACGAAATGGTGCTGGATTTAGTTCAAGCTCATTTTTGGGCTTAGACACAAGTCTGCTTGGAACCCTATATATTGAAATGGCTATAGTTCAACTCAATAATGACCCATCCAACAATATTCCAAGAGGCGCCGGAATCATGCCTACCGTAAAAAGGCCTACCGGTCTCGCAATGGAGTGCGGGTCGCTCCATTTCCTCGCAACGTCTTTTCGAGGTGTTCACACGCATAAACGTTACACAAGCTCGCATTGTTCCTACGTGAAGTTCTCAAAGGGAATCGAGTCCAATTCAGATCGCCATTTCCGTTGCCGTTGCTCTTCTTCAGAACATGTCATTCGAGACGCTCTCGTTTCAACTTCTCCCCCGGTAATCAGATCTTCCTATTCTCCACTCCTGCTTGGCTCGGTTGGGAAGAAGCAATTTCGTCTCCTACTTTTCAGGGTTAAAGCAATAAGGGCGGTGGTTGTCAGTCAAGAACAACGTCTCTCGCACCCCCCTCTGCTGGCCCACGAAACCCCCTCCCCCTGACTTGAACTTAAAAGGGGGGCCCCAGCTTCTTCCTCCTTGAGCATCTTCTAAGGGGAAGCGGAGGAAGATGCTGCGCAGATGAGCGGAACACGAGGCCTGAAAATGGCCATCATGCTCGTTACACAGGAAATCCGAAACACATTTTCTGCTGGGGTTTCTCGGGTCAAGGAAGGTGAAAGAGGGTGGACAAGACCAGTCGGGCTGGGGGGTGGAGAGGAAAGAAAAAAAAGAGGGTGGGGAGAACTTGAGTTCACAGCGCTTGCTGGGTCGATTTGCTCTGTCAAGAAGCATTTCCTCTCCTGTGGAGAAGAGCTGGTGACGTCACACTTCCGATGCCGCACCGTTTTACAACCCTTGTAGCTCGTGCTCGCCGTTTCGGCCCAACATTTTTCGCCAATTGCCAACCCATGCCTCCCGACGCACACCCATACGAGCACGTATGTCTGCGTGGACCAGTTCAGGGGCGTGTCTTGGTACCCTGCTAAAATGTGCTTTTGTTCCCAGCTGTCACGCGACAAAAACACACACAACACAGAAAAGGCTGACTTTACAGCGGGTAATGGATCGACGCATTCTGGCTAACAATGAATTTTAACGATTAGCAGCCGGTTTCACTTACAGACTTGCATTTTTCGTTGCCTTCGTCGTTGTTCCAACGAGCCCGCGCTTGTTATCCCCATTTTATTTTTGCTCGCATGGGTTGTTTTTGCAGTCAGGGGGGTCGTGTAGCTCTCTCTCACCTGATGTGATTAATTCCTTCTACTTTAACTGCCCACCATGTTCGCGCCATTGAACCACGTTACGAAACGGGAGGTTCTGGTTTGGTTTCTGCTGTGGCGGTTAAAGTGTTCTACGAAAAGACGTTTTTTGCTTGAAACTTTTTGTTTGGTTTGCGAGACTTTGCTCACATTTACAGCCCTTTCCAATTGACCCATTTTCTAGGAATAACAGAAATTCTAACGCCAGCCAGCTTTAATTGCCGGGAGAAAATTTGTACCGCAAATCTGGCGAACCTGACATTTAACTTTGCGGGTCCCCGAGGGCTCTCCCCAAAAAAGTTTCCTTTACACCGTTCATCACACGGCTCCAAATGAGACACGAGGGGTGGAAGATTTAGTTCAAACTATCGCGTCGCTTGACTGACAACTTTTCGCAACCCCTTAACTGGGGTTTGCTTAGCCCTTGTGCTCCTATGACGACAACAACACGACGGAAGGTAGACGGGGGAAGAAATTTCGCCTTATGGGCCTAAGGGAGTCGAAAGACGCAGGCTAATCTCTGGAAGACGACGCAGAAGGGTTCATAATTTTAGCTTCGCTGTTGACGTAAAACTTGCCGCATGTCTCGAAAGATTTGGTGCGAACATAAGAAGCCCAGACTTGGATCATAAAGCACCGTTAAACGCCATAACCTTGTCAAATCTGCTTTGACTCCCCCGCCCCAGATCTAGCAATTCTTAAGGGAAAAGTTTGCGTTGAGATTTAAAATTGAACCAATTCGAACTCGGCCACAGTTTAATTCCCATATTTTGAAAGATTGACTTGGAAAACGACGACTACATCAACTCAAATTGGGCTCTGAAAAAGTGACTAACGAATTTGACTTGGAAGGCTTTTCCAGCTTCAGATTCTACAACGCGACGTAGAAGGAACAGAACCTGGGTAGAAGCGCAATTCTTGGTCACTCGTTCTTTGGCTTAATTTGTAGTATTCTGAGCCACGATACACTCTTCATATGACCTAAACTGGTAATTTAATAATAATAATAATAATAATAAACTCTTCACATGGCTTGGTGTCTTTCAGCAGTTTCTTGGAATTCGACTTGTTACTGACAAAATTTGAACGCCTCACAAAGAAATAAGTCGACCACTTTACAAAATGCCCTTTGTGAATATTTAAAACACAACAGCATCGTGGAATTCATCTAATCATAGACGAAAATATAATCCGTTTTTACTAAACAAGTGTATGTATCGCAAGAACGCCGTGGACGACAATACGTCGAACAATCGATGTCGTTCGTCTTAAAACTTTTAAATCAATAAAATAAAATAACTCAGTGGATTTTAATTTTTTATTTAAACGACGTGAAGATAACTCGCTTTAAAGTATTACGTTCATACGTATTGAATTGTATTTGAGCGTTCAAGAAACAGCTTTATGAAACTTGCACTTGCTTTACTTTTGCACACTCAAGCGATGAAATAAAATTATTTTTTCCCATCAAAACTTTCCCACCCAGATTTAACACGATATCCCAAGACTCCAATTATGTCAACTACATAGGTAATTCTTATAACGAATGTTGATACAATCGGACTGCACATTCATAGTTTCGATCGGGTACTATATAATGGTCAGCAAACAGAGACAACGACTTGCAGTTTGGGCAGACATTAACTGCTTTAATTTGTTTTAATTGCGTCATTTTTTTGGGTAAGGTTGAAACACTGGAGTACTTCATAATCAAATTTACGAGTACTTATACTTAGTAAAGATAAAATGACTCTTTATTGTTACTAACAGTGGCACTTTTCTGGAGAACAGAGAACTTTCACAGAACAAACCTAAAACTGTTTAAAATCTCACTCCCACATCCAAACGCATTTTCCCAGCTTGGTAGAATTCAGCACAATAAAGACGCAAGTACACGCTGTTTCAATTATTTAAAGTCTATTAACACTTTGTGGCATGAAGTATAGCTGTCTTCAAGATTAACTGACTGCGAGATCGTGCGCACCTCTTGGTAACTCACAAGTTTTCTGAAAGAAAGCCCTCGACGCAATTACTTGACGAGAAGAAACTAATTAAACCCGGATCCAGAAGAACAAAGACCAAGGCCGATTTGCAAGTCAAGACATTAATGATTAAAAACAGAAAAAATCCCATAAATTACCATTTGACCAACAGTACATTCTCGTCACAACGTTGAAACTGGCAACTGGCAAAAATGCGTCATGCCTAAACGTCAAACTGTCGAACCTTGACCGATCTTTTTCTTTCTATTTGTTACGTTACAGATTTTTGTCAGTTTCAGCACGTCTTCAAATTCCCGGAAAGTCTCAAACATGTGACATTGTCGTTTTCTCCATTTCGGTTTGTTCACATGCTGCCTTTTCGACACTTCCTCAACACATGCTTTTTTTTGCCTGCTTTTTTTCCATGGCCCATGTCCTTTTCCCCTCCTTGGGACATCACTTTACCTAATAGCTCAACGCAAGTCGTATCTGATCTTCGTCGACTTTGACTTTGACTTTTACGCTGTTCCAAACGTTTGAGACTCAAATCACCCCTACAATCCTGATAAGGGGCACTTTCCAACAGTCTGGGCGACGGAAGGTGAAAAGACTTGGGGAAAACTCTTAGCTAACAGTAAAGGGGTTCATCTTCTCTCTATCTCCCCCCACCCCCTTCCTTGAACCGATAACGATTCACGCTAGGGAACTCAATTTCGGTGTCTACAGTCAGGTCCCCCCCTCCCCACCCTCCCGCATCCCTTGGGGGGTCATTCTTCTCTTTTTACCTGTCAAGCTCGCACGTGTATTGCAACTGGGTTGGAGCAGGGGGTGAACCAAGGGGTAAGAAAAGTTCAACTTTCGCATTTATTCGCTTTCTTTCCCTCCCCTCTCTTCTTCTTCTTTGCAGCATCCTTATGCCCTTACAAGGCACGAAGAATTCTTGAGGACATTTTCATGTGCAGCAAAAAAATACAGACATGGCCAAACTCACAGACGCTTCTTCCAATAATCTTCTTGGGTCTTGGTAAAAAAAAAGTTTTTATTTTTTATTTTTTAATGTATTGTAGTGTTGGTGTGCGAGTCTGGGGCGGGCGAGCGCCGTTTGAGCCAAGAAAAAGAGACTTGGGTGCCCTCATTTGCATAAGGACATGGTAGTTTGTATGCCGAGGTGCATACCAAGTGAGTTCTCGTTGGGACCGAGAAACCGTTTCCAGGTAAGGAACTTGTTCGAGCAACTGCGAGAGCCGGTGACTGGAGGGATGCTGGGAAGTGTCCGTTCGTAGTAGCGGAGTCTAGCGCCTGGCTCGGCCAGGCTGGGAAAGAAAATAAGCACGGGCAAAGGACAAAAAGAAAATCTATATTAAAAGCAGGGAGAAAAAGTTGCGAGAGGCGCTTCCAAGTATGCCATAAGGAGGTGGGCAATGGGCAGCAGTGTGTTGGAAGTCGTAATGGTTGAGGTGGCCTTGGCGGACCACCCATGGCGCCAGGGCTTTAGGTGGGGACGAACGAGAGAAAACGCGCTGCATGGCATACGTAATGAAGGAAAGGTGCACACACACATATATACAATATATATCTGTATACATATACGTACTCGGCGCCTTCAAAAATCTACTGGAATCCGACTTACGAGCTCTGGTCTTCTCTTTGCCTCTCTCTCTCTTTACTGCTCTTTCTACCTTGCTGGCTGCTTTAATCGCTTTCGACTCCCTTTCGGGCTCGTTTTATGCACCTGATCATCATGGGTGCTACCCTTGCTTTTTGCAGGGAGATTGGACTTTTGCGTTTCCAAGATAGTCAAGTGTGAAACGCCGAGTTGGGGCAGTTTCCTTTGTCTCATGGGGGCGAAATCAAACATGGTGTATTTATGCGAGGGAAAATGACATGGACGTCTTAGAAGGAACAGGGAATATGGAACAAAACGTTCGACTTCTTAAGTTGGTTGACGCTGCGAAGAGTTTCGAACGAAGTGACGCCAAATGTCTAAAAAAACTAATGCAGTAGATGCACTGTGCGTATGTCTGCTGTCCCAGTTTTCAATTTAGAGTAGCAAGTCGACAAACCGTTCCAAGCCATTGGCTCTAGCATATACTGAAAGCATTGGACTGGGTAACAATGAATGTTCCCATCGCAGGAGCCGCAATAACCTAGACAGTATTCAAGTTTACGCCAGTACACTGGCAGTCTATTCCGTTATAAATAATAAAGTTTGGATTTCCGTTCATTAATATTAACATTTAACAGTACATTTTCATAAAATGATTGCTAGCTTTCTTTAACAAAAACTGATTTTTTTACAGTCCTTTTTATTACAATGTTATTGACATATTCTTCTATGTCGCCAAGCTTCTTTCTGTGCTTCTTCTCCGCTCTGACTTTTCCGTCATTGCACCGGTAAGAAAGAGAACTTACTACTGATGGGCGAGCAAGACAAAAACTTGAAAACTGTATAAGGTAGGGACTCAGCTAAACCTCTAAAAGCATTTTCATCAGTTGTACGCCTTAGTGGGGGACGCTTGGTCAAAGGGTAAGAGTTGGCAAGAAGGAGAGTGGAGTTTATGCCGATTTTTTTTAATACGGAGAGGGTAGCCCGAGACTTTCAAGCAGAAAAAGTTGCTTTGTCGGTCTTCGAAGACCGAAGATCTTTTCGTTATAACCGATATTTTGTTTCGTTATAACCGAAGGAAAATGTATGTAAAGAGATAGGATTTTGTCGGGACCGGCATGTTATTTCGTTATAACGATATTTCGTCTTAACCGTTTTCGTTATAACCGGTTTCCACTGTAATTTACACCAGGTTTGAAAAGCACTGTTCTATTAGGAACTTCGCTCGTTTACAACTTTGGTTTTTACGGAGAGTAATACGACTCGGATACTGCATTCCGGATTTCCCACATGTGATGCAGGAAAGGCTGTGGAACACAACCTGCGCGTAACTTGAGGTTTCCTCTATACTGACCAAAATGCTAGTACAGAGAGAACTCAATCTGCAATAGTGTACAAAGGCAATAATACGTGGGAATATAAACAGACTACCTTCCAGACAACAATGAAAAAGTACAGAGAATGTACTTTGAGAAAGTACAGAGAAAGTACAGAGAATGTAGTGTCCTGCACCAATAGGACAACGTAAAAGAACTTGTCCAGCTAACAATGAAAAATCGTTACGATGATTCTACGGCAGTATAACTGATAGAGTAGCCTACTAAACAGGAAGATCGGGAAAGAACAAGGCACGTAATCTTCGTACGCCTGTAGTTTCTTCTTTTTTTCCAATTTCGATTATTTTGTCTTCAAATGTAGGTGTTAGACAGTCGACTAACGATTATGTCCATTTAATATTGCTTCACCTATCGCCTTTGTTACAAACAAGTTCACGCAACAGCAGATTCGACTGATTTTTCCTTTTATTGTCCCTTCAAAAATCTTTATTTGAAACAATTTTGGGGTACTTCATCAAACCAGTAGAACACTTCCAATTTTTAATTAGAGCATTCAACGCGTTCAAATGTAGCCTTTTTGTTTCAAATAGCGTATTACATTGCAATTAAAGCACCTAAAGGCTTTCACTCATGACGGGACTTTGTTTCTACATCGGGAAGCACTGACAAGTCCTAAGATGGTAACATATGACATGGTAGTTGACAGTCACCAGCTTAGTTTGTCACAGTTGCTCTAAACTCGCCAAACATTTCGAAAACCGTTTAGGGTCATACCGTGAGTGCCCCCATTCAACGCAAATGTGTGCAACATTGACAAATTCTCCCTTAACTCTCAGCTAAAACGAGTTCAAATTCCCCAGTAGTCATTTTTCCTAACTTAACGCTCCGATTTAATTCGCCCCGGTACTTTTCTGGGTTACGCTGCAGCCGAAATAAAAGTCAGGTGTACCACATATGGTCGGGAACCCGCCCCGCGATTCATTACGAGTTAATGAGTGAAAAACAGCACTAGGAGGTAGATGAGAAGTCGTGACTCGAAGGAAACATCAGTTCTGTTTCTCAAATTCTCTTTGATTTATTCCCAAGCCCAGTTTGTGGTCCTGGCGTTGCTTGAAAACCTCAACGTGTGATCGCATTCTTCCGACGTTCAGCTTGATTCCTACCTACATACCATCTTTTTTTCCTTCTCTCCTCTCCGATAGCCAAGAACTTTAGAAAGTCTGGAGGTATTCGGCACAAGCAAGTGAGCAAAAGACTTACACGACCAAGAAGAAGAAAAAAGCCATTTGCTTACGACTTGGAGCACCAAAGGTTTGTTGGGTGCCCCGGAGCCCCCCTTTCTCTCGCCGGTCCATAATTTCTGCTTCTTTTTTGGCTCTAGCTTGTCGGGAGGTGTACCTTTTCTTCTTTGGCTGGCCTCTGTTATGTGTGTTTTATCTAGCTGTGTTGGGAGAGAATTCCTTGGCCGTCCATGGTGGCACCGGTTCCTGTTCAGCATTCTAATGGACAGCCTTATGCAGCAAAGAGCGTTCGCCTTCGTTTCAGTATGCGAACCCTCAAACCTGGCCCCGGACTTGGCTGCCATCGCGCAAGGATCGTTACAGATTAAGCTTTTTCATTTAAAAATGGGCGGAAAAGATGCTTTGGCTGAAATCGTAGCTCACCTTCATCTACCAAAGTAGGGAGATCCTTTCCCTTCCATGACAATGGCCTACACCACATTTGCGTGGTAACTATGGGATCCAGTACATTACGTATGGGTGTGGGAACGGAGGTAGCCGGGATGGAGGTTTCTTGTCCACAAATCGTCACCTCGTATTTCAAAAAATGCCAGGAATCTTGTGAATAGAGCACCAGACAACCGTATAGGCTCCGCCGATTCATTTTTTGCACTCTTACGTGGATCATGATCAGCACGGGAAAAGTTTTCCCCAACCCTTAGGAGTTTTGTTACTAAAGTTTAGACCCACACCCCCTCTTAAAATAATCTCTCAGCATGGAAAATGACTCAAAGTCATTTTCCATGCTGAGAAACGGACTTTATACGGCGAAGGGGACAGGGAGGGGGAAATGAGAGCCGCGATGACGTAACAATGAATTCCACCTCTTATCCGCTGCAAATGAAGACGGCTCAGGGCCTGAATGCCGAAAACCTCCAAACGGCAAAGGCTGCAGTGACGCAACAGTGAAATACAAACGGCCCGGAACGAACGGGGATGACTGGTTCACGTTCAAAAGGCCAATGTTGGGCAATAAAGCTTGGAACAAAATGGAAACCACATGGTATTTTTTAGCATGCAGGAGATACACCCTCAACCAAAAGAGACAAGAGTTTGCTGAGTGCTTTTTTTTTCGGCGCGTGCTTGCAGTTGCTTAGACAGACTGTGCTGTGCCAACGTTTTCTTAAAGAAATTTTGCTGCGCAAATTGTGGTTTGCAATTGGATAATGAGCACATGAATTGAACACTAATGACAAGCTAAATCTGTCTGGAAAACTATAAATTATACGCTAAGGATAAGAAGAAGTATACGCTAAGGATAAGAAGTATACGCTAAGGATGTTCACACTACGCGATTGATGACGAATAGACTACCCGAGGTTAATTACCCCAGAAATATTAGCCTCGTGTTTGGCCTTGTTCACACTGATAGAGTGACGTGGATAAAATACTAGGAATTAGCTTTTCTTTGAATTAATAGATTATCGCTTAGTTTCATTAAGTATCGGAATACGGTAAATCGAAAACACGCTACTGTTGCTCAGGGTTCAAGAAGACCCTTCCCATCAGGTGTCAGGGTACACTCTTTACCCCGAGTTACCCCCTCGAAGGTTTCAGGGATATTAAGTGTTCACACGGTAGCTTATCCCTGAAAAATAACCCGGAAAGTCACCCTAACCCTTGGGAAAAGAAACATAACACTGGAGATAAATTGACTCATCCGTGTCAAGCGCGTGCGTGCACATCAGGGAATCACAGGAACTTTTTACTCTCTGAAGTAAATTTTCTTCACAAACTGCACAGTGTGAACACATTATCGTTTTTTTTTTCTTCTGAAAAAAACGACTTAGGCTTTCGCCTGTTGCCGTTTCTATATTGTTCGTTTAACATTTTTTACATTACGCTTGAGTCAGTGGAACTGGAGAACAATAACACATTATCGTTACATTGTCGAATAGTTCTAGTGAAAAAAGCGAAAGAAATATCCTGCACGTAGGGCAAAGTTCAGCTAAAAACGCTCTGTTTTAATAGTCTAATAGTATATGATAACAGTTACTTCGCTGCTGGAAAGGCGATCTTAAGAAAATGTTTGTTTATTGCAGTTGTATCCATAATTATGTGGGACACTCCGGAAAGTTACTCTACAATTTGAAGGGTTAAAGTTATGACATGTTTATCCCGCTTTAGAGTCGTCTTCCAGTTCCGAGAAAAATGTCACCCAAATCTAGCTACCATATATTATACCATATATTAATTATTATTCTTTTAGTAATATCCAGTATGTTAATACTCTATTTATTGTCGTATATTAACATTCATGTATTGTCGTATATTAGCATTGTATTTATTGTACAACAGTATAATAGAAGTTCACAGATTTCTGGTGGACACAGCGAAAACATGAAGTGTTCGATCTGCGCTCCTCGAGGAAGAAGGTTTCAAGTTGGAAATGTTCGATTATGCCAACGAATGACAGCAGACATCTGGCTCTTCCAAGGACAAACAGGGGGGAAAATCGGTTACGCTGTGATCTATCGCTTGCGCACAGGGTTGCGAAGGAACCCTTTCTAAGGCTAATGCTATCCAGAAATAACTTGACCTTTGATGGCTAATGCCTGAGCTGAAATCACAGGATATATCACCAAGTTTTCTATCCCACGATAAAATTACACCAAGTAGACTAATCTTGCTTAACATCTAACTCATTGCGACAGCTGCATTAACAGAGTTCCTCTATTTTCCTTTGTACCATGATTACGCAGTCAATGAAAACGCTGACTGAATTGCGCCACGCTGTAAACAACAGAATGATTTTGTGTTCTGAATCCTCGCTGATCGAGCTGGCTTGATTGGCTGGCTACGCAGTCGGACTTTTCCAACAAGATTCCGTTGGCTATGCTCTCGTGACTTTGCAATTCCGTCCGCTAACCAAATGCTCCTTGCTCCCACTCATTACTCTGGTGCGTTCGTTTGGGTTTCGGAACAGATCGGTTCCAAAAGGAGGCAGAGAATAAAGCGGATCCTTGTACGCGCTGACACAAGACTAATGTAAAACGGCTTCGGCTCATGTTTAAGGCTCCCATTCCCTTTTCAACAAAAAAAAGCGCTGGTAAGAGTCAGTACGGACTCCGAGGTGGATTTAGTCCCTGAAAGATAAATTGACGGACTTGAATTTCACTTGGGTCGCGTCTTCACGTTAGTTCCTGAACGTAAAACTGGCCCTTATGACCTTTCCAGGATGTTTTTCTTCGCAGTTACAGCTGTGTTCAAGAAAATCTATAATAAAAATGACGAATCTTCTGCACTCTTCGAAGGATGGCATTAAAGCTGCAATCACTTGAAGTTTCTAATTTTTGGATTTAAAAATGCATTGAAAATGGAACTAAAGACCAAATGAACACCTCCCTTTCCACCTGACTGGAAACTTTCGTGCTACAAAAAAACGATAAGACAGTTTCAACTCTTCAAGTCACGTGCAATGGACCCCCGAGTTACGCTAGTTACAAGTTATGAGATTTCGTGTTAACAACTTTTCCTTTTTCTTTTTCTTTGAGAAAAAGTATACCTTCCAATGAATAACTTATATTTGCAAATGTGTACGTCCCACTATGATTACACATGGATATGTAATACGTATCTGACTCCACGACTTGGAACACACACATGTTGCTGTATACTTTCTATCAGAATAAATCATCTTTTTTGGTTTATCGACTTCGTTCCATTACATGTTACAAAGTAATAACTTTTCGTTACGCCATTTCTCCTCACTTACAGCATTTGACCCACCAAGGAAGATCGGGTGACGTCACGGCAGCACCCAGCACTACAGCTGCACAATACGCTACACCCCTGATATTCATTGTTGCTGCATTGCGAGGTAGCGGCGACACAACACTTCAAACGCTCACAGATCTTTAGACTTGTCGGCATCGCAGCACTATGCTGCACAAAAGTAAATGCGAATCTCAACACAGTTAAACGCAATAAGCACGAAAACGTTCGATTGTTACTCCCAGGGCAGAAAGACGTCCCGTCGAGAACGTTCGATTGTTACTCCCAGAGCAGAAAGACGTCCTGTCGAGAACGTTCGATTTTCGCGACGACAGATAAACAGTTTATAAAAACAGAAAATGAGCTATGGACAGGCGAGCGTGACAAAAGCTTCGATTACAGAAGTTTATCCCTGAAAAGGTGAGTTACCATGAAAATACACGCCATCTTTCTGGGGAGCGTAAAGCTGTAGAAGGATAGCTTAAGCCGGTTTACGGCTCTCTCTCAGACGAGCGCATTTCTCTCCTGACTTTCCGTGGCCAAAAGGTAGAAACAGATTACTTAATACGAAAAAACTGGACTTCCAGTTCAATTGTCCAGGAAACTTGACACCGATCAGCCAACGAGGCTTTACTGTTTTTTTTTTATTCCTACCTTTAGTAACAGGTACACGCGCGCTTGGATCAGATGTCTTTCATTCGATTAACATCATAGGCATTAGCCTTCTGATGCAAACAATGAAGTAATGACAGTAACCTAATGTAAAACCCGTGAAACAAATATTTGTGCACATTAGCGTATTTGCTATACATGTGCATATTCGCTGTCCTTCCTATTTATTCACAGGATAATGCAAACGCTTTAATTTCCTGTGAGCTACCGATCTCAGACCCACTGACCTTTCAGATACTCAAGACTTTCATGTGGTTTCTTCGCTATCAATTAACTTTTTCTTTTGTTCTAAGACAAACTAAATCGCATAGCGATTCACTATCGTCTTCAGCTGTCCTTTTCAGTATTTTGCACTTGTTTTTAGTGTTAAGTAGCGATTGGGTTTTTCTATGGTGTCTAAAACCTGTGTTTCGGTGAGGTCATTGATTAGCGCATTCTGCGCTACCAATTAACAACCTATGATCCATACTTATTCGACGGCATAGCGATTTGCCTGCATTCATTTGATTCGTGCGTATTTAACACGACAATTATGTTGTCAATATCACTGCAAAATGTAACACTCCTACAAAGCAAGTGCTTTGCACCACGAGGGAATGTCACGAGTCACTGAGACTTGGGCGGAGTTCCGTAAAACCAAAAATAGTCTTGCCGTGCAAATAGTCCTGTAGGACATTCTGACGAAAATTTCGGCCGGGAAAAAAATATCAACAGGAAAAGCCGCCTGTCTGGGGGTGGGGGGGGGGGAGACTTCAGTGCCTTGTAATCGTTTACGTGTAACTGGACTTTGTAATTTTTTTCACCCCAAATAAAGTCATCCTAAAGACAACGTAATCCGATATCAATCTCGTAGTCTTAATTTTTGTCGTCATCAAATGTCGCCCATGTTTTTCGATACACGAAGGGGAAACTGGATGAAGAATTACGTTTCCACCAGTTTGATTAAAATTGGCGCAATGTCGCTGGGCTTGGACAGCGCTTGTTATGGAGCCATAAAACGGCACACGAATTGGACGGCTAATGGATTGTTGATGTTTAGAATAGCGGAGGCTAACAGTGGTGAAATTCAGTCCTGGAAGTTGCTATCGCCAAGTTTGGGAGACTTTAAGTTTATATACAAAACACATATGGGGCGAAGGGAAGCTGTGTTGCTCTCTTGTCTCATCTCTTGCTCCCGTGAAACCCTTTTTTTTCTCGCTCTCCTTTTGCTGGCTTCTCTGGCCGTTTTCTTTTTTTGGGTGGGCTTTCGGAAAACACCACCACCAACCGTTCCACAGCCCAGGCCAACACATACATACACACATACACACACCAGATGCTAGCAGGGAACTTATTTACGCTATGTCCGCCGCCATTCTCTTCTGCCCCCTCCCTTCCCCCCACCTCTTGCCACCCTTTTAGACAAACATGAAGCTTTTTGCAAAAACTCGTCTCACATGTCTCTAAGAGCGCCTTTTCAAAGCCGAAGCTCCCGATCATTTTTTTTCCTGTGTAAAGGTTGCCTTGGGCAGTGGCATTAACCTTTGACCTTCTGACCCGCACTTCTGAATCAGACTATTCTAAGGAGCGCAACACCAAAAGAACAACTTGAAGACGATCCCCAAGAGTAAAAGACGAGTGGCCAAGTGGTGGCATAAAATTCCTGCACACTTTACGGTGGTGCGTTTTAATTGAAGGCGATGCCTGCCGCCCTTTGCCACCCACTATAAAGAAAAAAAAAGTCGGGGAAAATAGTTCCTAAACGGTTTATTTTCGGAAGCGCCGTTTTAAGCCACGCCGTTTAAAACTTTCTGCGAGATTGTCACGCATTCTGCAGACGTAGTGACGCGTACTGTACTGTGCACGCTGACTTGGGTTCCCATGTTTAGCTTGCTCCTTAACGAGAAGTTAAACTTGAGGGTCGGAGCGCCGCTCCTGTAAATCAAAATTTCTGAATGTTTGCGTTGCACGTTGGCTAGATTTAGCCTTTTTAAGTGTTATTAGCCTCCCTTCGCCTCGGGTCGATTCGCAATTCGCGAGTTTTAATCCAGTTTCGCAGCCAGAAACGACCGGAAATGAGTAATTCATTGTTGTATGCCCCCTGGCTACGGGAATAAATGATGTATACCTTCAAGGCACGTTTAAGACACCATAAAACGATACCTTCGTCAGTCGACGTGCCCAGTCCATGCCACTATCGGATAAGAGAGGTAAAACATTCAACTGGACGCTGTTGATCGGCAAACATACTTTGCAGCGCATTCGTATCAGATAAGAGAGGTTATCGCTAAGTCCCAGTGCCGAGTCTACTACTGTAGCCAGTGATGCACTGTACGTTACCTGAGATTTGGGTTCAGGGCGGAATAAGATTTCCTTTCGAGGGGTGGCTATACCTTGACGTAGTGCTTTACGACGACTATAGAACTTCAACCAATACTCGCCAGTATAAAAATAAAATAAACTTTAATAAACATGTAATAGAAATGTAATAAAAATTGAATAAAAATGAAGACAAATTGAATAAAAACTGAATAGAAATTGAATACAAACTGAAAAAAGTGACTACAAACTCTGTTCCCTTTGGATACATGGGTGATTCTTGATAACTTACTACGATTTCTCTCTAAACCGATACGGTTGACAGAGAACGTTATGATCTGATAAAGGAGAGTATTCAAGAAACAAGGGCTTTAACAGGCCTAGGGCATGTAATCCTGACAGACAGTGGAATATCGGTTTAGAGAGGCATGACTAAACACATTGTTTTCTTACACCATGTGTCCATCGTTTTATATTGAGACATCCTTCCCCAAGGCCGACACCCCCTTATCTGATAATCTCTCTTATCCGATACAGGATTTCTACTCTCGCCATTTTTCACACTTGCATAAGCCAGTTGTTTTTGTCTATGAGACTATTTTCGACGTCACCTCACTATTACGTAGTACATCCCTAAACCGATAACCCTTATTAGCCGACAGGGAAGACCTGTCTCACTTCTCGGCACTATAGTGGCAGTAAAAATCAATTCGCTTCCTTTAAACTACTTTAGCTTGCCGATATGATACACAGTGTTTAAGGAAGGATTCAAGAAGTTGTTTTCTACTGAAATCAAATGGAGTTTTTCCTTTAAATCTCATCTCTTATGACAGTAAAGGCTTCATTCAAGTGACCGGGCAGCCAATTCGACAGCAGACCGATAGGAGATTCTTTCTAACCTCGAATTCACTATTGAAAGGTAAAAACTGTCTTTTATTCACTTAACTTCCTCGACGCCCTTGTCAATTCGAGACAAGGTAAACAATAACTGCATCGTACAGAAAAAAAGCCGAAAAGTTCGTCCGCGTCGAGTGGTGCGAGAGGCGAGTTCTCGGAAATTTCCTAACTTTTTTTTTATGATCGTTGGAGCACAAGTACAGGAGCTGTATCAAGGAGTAATGACGAGCACGCTGGATTACTTTTCTACGGTTTGATCTTCGTGTACTTTAAAGACATTTCCATTGGCTAGACTAGTGTAGTACGTAAATCAAACGAGTTCTTCACTTTGCGTCGAAAATTCTGACTCGTTTCATTCAAGTTGCGGACAAGTGGTGGCATTGGGCAATTCGCCGAGTAGAACGTCGCTAAGTTTGCAATTCGCAAGTTTGGTTTTACTTTTCAAGGTTGGGTGTCAGGAGTCAGCTATCGTTTAGTAAGAAAGAGACGAACAAGAACATTTTCCAGGAATTTTTTTCTTCGTTCTCTCGCGCAGGACTACACAACATCCTTTTCAGAGGAAAAAAAGTTGATGAGGAAATTGCTCATTGGGGGTGGTGCGAGAACGCTAAGCAAGGACTGCGGGGCCTCCGCGCCCAAAGTTTCGGAAGTTTCGGGAAGAAGACGAAGAGATGTTTGGGAAGTCGGGGGCAAACGGGCGAACGAGACAAGCAGACATCAAGTCTCAGCTAACGAACTAAAAATACAACTTGTGGGTGCTAGCAGACTCTAGCCAGGATGCAAACACAGCATCTTCTCTCACTCATCTCACCTTAAACTTGTCGCTGAAGGTAAAAGGGAAACTGCGTCTTGGGAGAAGGAAACGACTTCCTTTTCCTCCTCCTTCTTTTTATTCGTCTTCTTCGTAGTTTGTGTTCACCATCTTCCCCCATGGAAGATCGCTACGGATGAACAGACCATAGGAATTGGGTCGGTTGGGAAGATGTTGCAGCGCGCTTTCTAAGTCGCTCATCTCAGCAGCGAATTCAGAAACTCGTTCAAGATTTCAACAACAAGCTAACAAGGAAACCCATTTAAAGTATTTGACGTTTGGCGGGAAGGTTTTTATGCCTGTTAAAGTCAAGCCACGCGAAGAAATACCCTGGCAATCGCTCTGGCCAATCTCGCTGATAAGAAGCGAAGTCACCAAGGGAGATTGGAGTTCGAACTGTTTCATTCGTTATAAAGAAGTTCAAATAAAAACTGAAGGCCTTCTCAAAAAGATCAAATTTCAGTAGACATACGGGCAATTGATAGAAAACAGCATCCTGTGTTGTTTAACAAGCTAAAATGGAAAAGTTCAAGACGATGTGACCTTAAACAAGCCAGAAAACCGTTCGTGTTTGCCGTTTGGCAGCATTTCGATGATCGAAACCTAGCGGCAGCTGCCATTCAACGGCGCTTGCAGGTTCGGATAATCTCGCATTCGATTAAATCAGATTCGGATGGTTGGAGCACTACGGTACGAAATCACGGAATTCGTCTAAATTTGTTGCCCTTACCTTTGCATTCTACGCCATCTATAGGACACCAGGCGCGACAAGTGTGTGAAGGTAGTGAAGGCTATACACGGACACGGGACTTATCCAAATTAGGTAAAATGGAAGGTAAGAGGTTATACTGCTAGGTGTGCACATTCACCGTCGAGAGTTTCTGCCTCTCAACTAAAAACACGAAGCTACACTGAGGGAGCTAAACTAAACGAGTAAAAACACATGATAGTCCAGTCGGCCGGGTAGAAGACGTTATTTGGCGACGGACACCCCCAGTCATTCTACAACTAAAAGCACCGGTTAGATTGCACTGACCATTAATATCGGACATATTTGAACATGAAAACAAGTCACTGAACAGGCATTTGCAGTAAAAGATGGTCGTAGAATTGCGCTAAAACTAGTCCAAATGGGGCAGCGCACACGCACCCCGTCACACCTGCAAAAACAACGACTTACGCTCCGCCTACCTCGTAAGCCAATTTGGCCCAGGTAATGCAGCATCCAAGGCGCCAAATTTGAACTCGGTCTGTCTCGCGTAGTCATTGTACCATCGTGTTTTGTGGGAATTCGCTTTCGATCCCTCAGGAGTCCCATTATTAACTTTGCAAATTATAATATGCACGAAGGCTCAACAAGAATGCAAAGCAATGCTGTCGAACTCGGAATTCTTGAGACTCAATACAGAACGTTATTGGCACACTAACATACCTCTCGTGATGCAAATTTGCGCCGTTACGTAATCAGCAGTGCAGTTCACACTGAATGGCTAACAATCCAAGTATTACTGTGCGTTCACTGCCTCTTAGTAGTTATTCGACGATGAAGGCCCTCATATTACAAGGTGACAATGAAATTCTGTAGCCTACCGTGGCGCATGTCAAGGCTACATTTTATCAATGACTTTTTCGCAATCTCTTTCTAACGACCGTGTGCTTTTCTTCGCTTCGAATCATTCGCAAGTAGTCTAAACAAAAAGTGCATTTCCGTTTACACCGTCCTCGTGTCAACCTACCTGTTACGTTTACCGTGCGATGTCGGTGTGCCTTGATTCTAAGTAACAATGGAAGTATTTTTCGGCACTGACATGGAGGTTCGGCTGTACAAACACTCACAGTTGCGGTGTAAACCGTGGCTCTTTTCCTTGGTTCACACTTGGCGTGAGTGTTTTGAGACGTATAAAAAATAATACTACGACATATCGACACGTATGCCAGTCAAAATAAACGGATCTCCTTGATTTTTGTGTGACTAGGATAAGCATCCTAAACTTCGAAGGCATGATGCCATTTCGTGCCCAGACGAGAATAAAAGCAACCACATTACAGTTTAAGAGCAGTTGTTATTGCTTTGCTGACTCACGGGCTTTTCATCTTTTCTTTCTTGTAAAGGAACAATTTTACAGGGACAGACTAGCATCGCTACATGTTATTTTTTCTTGAAAGGAGAGTAGGGGGGGGGGACGTAATACAATCTAGGGAATGAAACGCAAAAAATAAGATCAACCGAGAACTGGAGTCTTTGAAGGAACCTGATTTGACGTTGCCCAATGTCTTGCGTGTGTTCGCCAGGTACTACAAAATGCCACAACCTTAATTTAGTTCTTTGTGTTTTCAAGCTACAGCTAAATTCACAGTAGAGGCAAAAATCTGTTCTAAAACGAAAAGAAGAAATTTTCATCCTCATATTTTTCTAAAGAAGAGAAAGAGAAAAAGGGAACAGAGGGAGTAAAAGAAAAAATAATAATAAAAAATCAACATTCGATAGGTAAAGTTTTTCTTTCTTTTTTCTCTAAATCCTAAAATGTAGCTCTTCTCATCCAGCCCGAGCAAAATACACACGTTTGCAAAGTTTAATCTAATTTTGTAACTGCCCAACTTTTTCCACTGAAATTTAAAGAGAAAAGAAAAAACGTACGCAGCTACAATTTTCGAACTTGACAGTTATCGTTGTTGGTTTTTCAGCACATTCCTTTTTAAAGTTTGCTATGTAACAAATGAGTTCGATCGCTAGGGCTCGCACTACCGCTACCACTGCGTTCCAAGTCTTTGTGCGAATTGGTACCTGCCGATTCGCTCGCTTCCTCGGAAGGGCACTCTGGGCCTTCCAGCGCATTTTTCACTTTTTCTACGTGCAAACCCCCATCACTGACATCACTGTCGACGTTTTCGCTCACTTCCTTGACATTACGGCAGTACAAATGAGGCGATAACACAGCGATGTCGAGATGTTTGCCGTCGCCGCGCTCCATGATGAGCAATGGTGGCAATTTGCTGTCACTCGTCGGACTGATTTCCGACAGCGACACGCGTGACGGCGGAGGCAAAGACGTGGTAAAGCTGTCTTTCCGTCGTTTCTTCAATTTTTTCGAGGGAGTTTTTTGGAGCGTCGATGCTTCCGTCCCGAAAGCCAAAAGCGACTTTTGACTACCCGGCGTCGAAGGCAACGACTGCGTTAAACTTCGTCGACTGCGTCGTTCTGAACTCGAACGCTGCATCATAGCAGGCATATTTCCCGAACTCTAATACGTTCCGGAAAGAAAAAAAGATAAATTATTATCCTGTATTTGCCCATCCCCAAATTCTTACGGCGGTGTAATTCGCAGGCTGCCCATTGCCTACTAGGAACAAAGGACGGCCAAAATCCGTGGGTGATCCCAACAAATCGTCCTCTTGACTAGCGGTAAAGGCCTGAAAATAAAAATATATATATGTCAATAAGACATACATAATGGAAAATAAAAACTAGTTTTTGGAAAAGACCCTGGCCCAAGAGCAGTGACGCAAACGTGAGCCGGCGAGCAAAGTCTGCTGCAATCGCCAAATTCTGGGTGCGCCCCTTGGCGTGGTTTTCACGCGTTGGTTTGTACAAGAACTTTAGAATTGTTTTTGGCCCTTGTTATACACATAAAAAAAATATTTGTTCTTTCTGTGTCTTCTTCGGGGATCTGTTTTTTTTTTACGCCGGATGACAGGGACGCACTCGGCTCCACTAACTACTTTGTGGCGCTTCTGTGCATAGTGTTAGGATAAGGTCTAATATTGGAGGTGTCCTGAGTCTTTCCAGAAACACAGTTTTCAAAAGCAAAGCCATCTGAGCTGACTTTATCCAGTTCCTGATCAAACTCCGATTTGAGCAGAGGATCATGGTCGCCACGAGCTGCCCGCTCCAGCAATGTGGCACGCCGGGCGGCACGGTACAAGGACTTTTTGATGCGTAAAAACACGCAATCCGTCACAGCTCGAACAGTGTAATCAGGTATAAAGGGAGGCACCGACTGCGCTGCTGACGAAATGACGTTTAGATTATTGGCTCGCGATTCACCCAAGATGGACTGCAAACTGACGCCTTTGCATAACTGGATAGCAGACGGAGATTCCCCTACAAAGAATACATCAAGAATTCAGCTGGGAATAAAATAATAGAGAAATTAACTCAGTGTACCTATTGCTAGACAGGAACTGAGAACTTGCAACCCGAAATGCGTAAAAGGTCCACTTTCGAAGACTAAATTCTCTTTACCCACCGTAACTTGTACATGCCCTTCCAAAATGAGAATAAAGTAATCCGCGGGTTTACCCTATACATAACAAAAACAAATGAAACAACACTTCAACACATGAAAAGTACAAGCGAGGCTATAATCTCCTTAATCAGGTGCTAAATATTTATCATACGTTTTACTATATTCATGTCTCACTTATTTCGCTTTAATTTGTCTTGGATTTCTTATAATTCTTGGAGTATTTTACATGCACCAATAAAAAGAAAACTAATAGCTGTATCTTTGTGTACACGTAGTTTATGGCTATGTATTTTTAAAGTTACCTGGGAGTAGAGAATCGTCGTAGTGTCGGCCAATGCCCTTTCTCTATTTTTGATTTTGATATGACGCGCCACGCTTTGTTCTAACATACGCCTAAGCACCGATTCGCTGATATATTCTGGCTTGAATGCTTCCACCGCTGGAAAATACCCAAAACACATAACCGCATTAGTTAGAAAGACCGTCAACTACGCTCGGGAGACTTAAATCACAAATAATTTTCTCCAATTTACCGGTACTCAAGTACTGGAATGCGGCTAAGGCCAACTGGGGTGAGATTACGAACATCTGTTCTTTCCGTTGCACGAAAGCGGAGAAATCTTGTTTGAGTTTCACCTTTTCCCGTTTCCGTTTGGTACGATTATCAACTACGGCAAGCAAAAGGTTGCACATTAGACGCAAGTACGTTCTGGTATAATTGAACGGAAAGCAATAAACGGAACACATCATTACTCCACACGTCGGTTTCATCCACAATTTCAGCCTGAATTAATTCTTCAATGACGTCCTCCAATGTGACCAATCCCACTGTTTCGTAAAAGGGATCTCCTTCGCCTTCACAATTAACCCGTTGGACGAAGGCCATATGACCTTTGTGACCTTCTTTGAACTCTTTGAACATGACGTCCAGCGTCGTATCCTCGAATACGAAGTTGCATGGGTTTTGGTAGAACTGGCACAAAGTTTTCAAAGGCGTGCAATCGTCGGGATCCACGAACGCCAAATCTTTAATAAATAACAGCGCCACGATATTGGACCTTTCTTCTTCGTAGACCGGAACTCGTGAATATCCTACGAAACAGATTTTTTTCATTTATTACAATCCTCACAGCGAACTAATATTAAGTAATAGTGCACATGAGCACAAAGAAATAATATCGCTTGTACTACTGGCAAAAAGGAATTCACAAATAATGTGTTGGGGCCATAGAGTACGGTTAGGGCTGGCAACGGCTCGGCTCATTAGCTTACCGAGCCGAGCATCGAGCCGTACCCTTGAGCCGAGCCGAGCCTTGAGCCGGTACCCTTGAGCCGAGCCGAGCCTCGAGCCGGTACCTTTGAGCCGAGCCGAGCCGAGCCTTGAGCCGGTATCCTTTGAGCCGAGCCGAGCCTTGAGCCTTTTTTTAATACTTTTATATTATAATTTTTACATTTATATAATCTTTATCATTTTTCCATTGTTTATTTTCACTTCTTTAATTGTTTTCGTTGCTTTAGATACTTTTAAAAATTCACAAATTACCACTTTACACAAGGTAAATGGAAAAATATAATATATTAAAAAATTAGGGTAAAATAAGCAAAAGCCAACCAAATCAGTTGATGTCTTTATTATTTTTATTGTTTACTTTTAACATTTTATTTTTTTAAAGAATATTTTCGTACACTGTGTGTTTAGCTTAGCCATGTCACATACAAATTAACCACTTTACACTAGAGAACCAGCAAATTTTGTCTCCTTCGATTAATGCAGAAATTTCATATATTCTTTCGAAAATACAATAAGCCACCTTAGTTGATGTCGGAAACGTTTAAATAGTCTTGATTGTTTTTATTGTTTATTTTCACATTTTTTTAGTTTTTCTTTTGTTTTAAAGCATACTTTCATTCAATAATTGTGTTTAGCTTAGCCACGTCACATGCAAATTAATTACTTTACACTAAGAGAACCAACAAAATTTGTCGCTCTCAATAATGGAAAAATATAATATACAATATTACAAAATGAAGGTAAAATAACCAAAAGCCAACCTAATCAGTTTATGTCGGAAACCAAATCTTTATTATTTTTATTGTTTACTTTTAACATTTTTTCATTTGTTTTAAGAATATTTTAGCCACGTCACATAAAAATTAAACAATTTACACTAGAGAACCAGCAAGTTTTGTCTCCTTCGAAGTTTACGTATTCTTTCAAAAATATAATAAGCCACCTTAGAATAACAAAGGAAGAATAACAAAGTATTCGAAGCAGACTTGTTAAAGCATAGGTAAATTTTTTGGCAGAGAGATGTTGTAGTTCTGACGGTTGATTTTGTAATAAAACCGAGCAGCTGTAGTATGCGGCTTTTATAGGCCCTCGAAAGTATAAAATAGCGTTAGTATTCAGCGCTTTCTCATACCAGAGCTGTGCAACTGCACCTCCTTTCTCTTAATCCTTTCTCTTCTTTCACCTCATTTCTCTTCTTTCACTAATCACGACATTAAGTCGGGTTCAAGCCGGTCAAGTTGGTTCAACGAGCCTATCTGTTAGTTGGGTTGGCGTGAACCGAGCCGAGCCTGTGAGCCGGCCGGTCGTTCAAGCCGAGCAGAGCCTTTGAGCCGGTCGTCCAAGCCGAGCCGAGCCTGTGAGCCGGTCGTCCAAGCCCAGCCGAGCCTGTGAGCCGGCCCATCAAGCCGAGCCGAGCCTGTGAGCCGGTCCATCGAGCCAAGCTGAGCTGAGCCGGGCTCGGCTCGGCTTGAGCGGCTCGGTTTGCCAGCCCTAAGTACGGTAGCGATTTCAGCAAACCCTAACTCTCCCAGCTCGCAGGCGCAATAGATTAAGTTTCACATTCCGTCGCGCGCATTGCGGCACGTTGCTACAAATACGGCTCTAACATTCAAATCTTCTATTGAAGATTGGCTTGGTTAAGCAAACCCGTAATTGTCTTGAATGTTCATGGCATAATAACGAATAACGAAGTAACTTGACGCAATCGTAATTTCCGATTATTCGTATTACACATGCCACTACTACGTTAGTACCAATGGTTAGTAAGCAACACACGATGGCGCATTGATTATTTGCTACAACATAAAGGTATTTTTTATTTATTGTTAATTTTGTGCTTATTATCATTATTATTATTATTATTATATTATATACTTATTATTCAAATTATTACTATAATTGACAAATTGTCTAATAACAAATTTATCGTCTTTATGATTGCGCCACCCTGACGTGTGTTCCACTTTGCCGAAGACCAATGAACAGCGGCTGTCCGAATGACAGGAAATGCGTACAGGCTGTCGAAACATGACGACGGTCATTTCTTCCAAGGCGGCGGTATTAGACAACTGATTGATGACTATTTGCTATCAATTTTCTGCTTACGATTTTACCATACGTTTTTCGGATGAGAATGGACTTTTCTGAAAAATGTGTCGAATCGGATCGCATTCATGAAAGTTGTCAGAGGACCGGAATGATAGCCGATGTGGCCAAAAACACTTTATCCGAAACACTGCTAGAGCGCTTTCATGTAGCGGGGAAAGTGTGTTACTAACAAATAAAAGGTATTTCTGCTCCGTCGATCTTTCGTTCGACGATAACAAATAAATTAACCAACAAAATCAGAGAAGTCGCCCTCGGGGCTTCGTCAACAGAACAGTCGTCGTGTTACGTGAATGTGAATCCATAGACCAGAGATCGAAATTAAAAATGAATACTCGGCCCTCAAAGCTGTAAAATTTGTAACAGGATCTATTGCGTTTTGGGCATGCGTTTTACCTTGCTTCATCATTTCGGAGACGGTTTCGAAATCGAGCACTGCATCAATGGAGAGCATAAACGTATCTTCTAAACGCGTCATCACATCTCCGACCCTTTTCTTGCGCAATTCTAACGCGCCGGCAATAATATTGACTTCATCACGTTCCAAATCGTGATACTCGTTGGTTACCTGCAAAAGCAACCATACAGAAACTTGATTTCACATACACACACAGATATAAAAAAATCTTTCCATTCCTCCCCTTTCATCTTTTCTGTTCATGTTGTCAGAAGGTTTGTGGGTATACCTTAATCAATTCCTTGAGACGTTCCCTATTGTAGTAAGCTCCAATCTCTTCGCCCAAAATGCGATCCAAAACTAGCGAAATGGGATAAGACAAAGGAAACGTGAGGAGCATAAAGAATTTCGTGACGACCACCGTATGGGCTCCAATAGCCAACCCGAAACGCGAACAAATTGCCTAAACACAACGAAAACAATACCACAGTTTAAAAGTTGGCTTTCTGACCGCACGTGTCACGTCACGACCGCGAATGAATCAGTTATGGCTCATTTTGCTTACTTGCGGAATGATTTCACCAAAGATGACAATACCCATTGTGGACCCAATGACAGCAACAATTCCGGAAGTCAGGTCGTCCAACATAATTGTGACGGTGGAATTGACAAGAACGTTGCCCAACAGCAGAGTGCATAGTAAGTAATTTCCGTGATTACGAATAGGAATGATAGCTTTGGCGTATTTCTTTTCGCGCTCGGTCCCTGTATTCACATAAATTTTCAAGTCCGTCTGATCCAGGGCCATTAAACCTAGAAAACATGGAACACGTCATTTTACTGACTGCAAAATGCCAACGCTTTTCATTGTCTTACCCAGATTGAGGCCTGAAAACAGGCCAGACAACAATAACAGAATGCCAATAGAAATGCACTGGAACCATAGAGGTAGCATCCGTTGATACGTGTTGATTTTGAGCCAAGGATCTTTGCCTTGATGCACCCAGCGACGGATGCCCTGGATCCGCGACAGCGAGCATAAATGAAACCCACGCGTTTCACCCGGCTCCAATTCCTCATCTCCGTCGTAAATCTGATCCGCCGTCGGTAAACGGACTTTCACGGTCGCAGTGTAAGGCGTCATCGCATCTGGAACCACCTTTGAAAAGAAAATCAATATTGTCTCAAGCTTACCGCAACTTTAAACAAAAAAACATCTCCAAGCCTCGTTTTACACATTTTTTGCGAACTGCTCATTCGCGCCAACGTCGCCAGCAGGCCCGTATCCAGGATTTTGGTTCGGG
>JAHZNP010000519.1:0-52618 GCA_020615345.1 Triops cancriformis | reverse complement strand
CTGGTCGGAAACCCCATTGCATGTCTGAAAGGAGGTTGTTTTCTTCCAGATAGGTTTGTAATCTGATCGCTATCGCTTTTTCCAAAATCTTCCCGAGAATGGGTAAGAGCGCAATTGGGCGAAAGCTTTTGATTACGGTGTAGTCTGTTTTCCCAGGTTTGGGCAGAGGCAGAACTTTCGCTACTTTCCATGTTTTGGGGTAGTGTCCCAGGGAGAAAGATGCATTGTAAATGTTGACAACGGTTCTTGCGATAGTACCCCAAAGTGCCTTGAGGACGATCGATTGGATGTCGTCCTTTCCGGCAGCTTTGTTTGGCCGTAAATTTTTAAGGATGTTCGTGATTTCCTCTACTGTGAACTCCGTTTTGGATGAGGAACGCGTGCTTCCTTGTTGGAATGGTTGGCGACGTGATGTTTTTCCATTAGCAAGCTGGGCATTCAAGATTGGTATTCCTTCTAGCAGATTCTTGGCGATGAAATTCAGCTTTGAATGACAATCTGGAAATGGACTTCCGTCTTCTTGACGAAGGAATTCTAGCCTATTTCTGCTCGTGTCCTGTCTTAAGGCTCGGTCCAGATTCCAGATTATTCTGATGTCAGGAGTGTTCATCTTGTTCGCCCAGTAGGTGTCTCGATAGCTTCTTGTTTTTACACGGTACAGGTTTCGCTTCTAAAATATTTGCAGCAACAAAAAGGAATCATAGATTGAGAAAAATGTTTAAACATGAAGTATCGTTGACGATGTCTATCAGCTGTTTGTGTGGTGATGAAAATGCCCACAAGAGATGAAATGAACTCCTGAACGACTTTCTCTTCTGTATAAAAGCCGCTACTTCTGCTACAAGAAACATCATTTTTCTACGACCGAGCACTTTTACGAACATCATCATGAAGGTAAAAGCCCAATTTTCATTTACTACATTAGCTCTGTTATCAGTAAGACTGACCTGATTAACATTTGTTTTCCGATAGTTCCTCATCGTCGCTGCGTTGTTGGCTATGGTTGGTGCCGACCAGCTCTACAAGCAAGCTTACCATACGCAAGCACCCTACCAACCCTCCCCGGCTTACAAACCAGCCACTTACGAAAAGCAATACGTAAATCAAACTATTTATTCATATTCTTTTCTCCGAATCTAATTAACTGTTCGTTTTCATCAAATTGCATACCATTAGGAAGAAACAGGTAAACCCCATTCTTTTGAATACGCCGTGAAAGACGCTCACACCTACGCCGATTTCGCTCACGTTGAAAACAGCGATGGCAAGGCCGTCAACGGCGAATACCGCGTCAACTTGCCCGATGGCCGCACGCAGATTGTCAACTATAAGGCTGACGACTACGGCAACGTCGCCGATGTCAAATACATTGAAGAGGCCAAGTACCCCGAAGAGAAACCCTACAAAGCTGCCCCTCAATACTCCGCTCCTGTTTACTCGGCGCCTGCTTACAAAGCTCCCGCTTACGAAACACCCAAGGCCTACAACCCTACTCCTGTTTACACCCCAAAATACTGAAAATAAACGTATATCTATAATGCGTGATATAATAAATATTTTTTACTTGTGAATTATATGATTTTTACTGCCTCCCTTCATTGTTCTATATCGAAAATCGCTGAATTGAGATTCTTTTTCAGCGACTGATCGACGCATAAACATTAAACTCTGCGCAATCTAAAAGTTATTTTACACACGACAGCTTACTGTGGGTCTTGTTTCCTTTCCTTTGGATACCCGAGTATTTCGTAATATAATAATATTCTTACGTACATAATAAATCAATAATTAGGCGAATGTTCCAATTGTTTTCACGCAGTCTAAAATCTTTACTCAATATCTGGCCTGCATTCAAAATCCATAGGCTTCCGTAATAAGCTGTTCGCTTGTCTCATAGATTTGTTCTCCATATTTAAATCAAGTTTAGGCGGTTAACGTATTACTAGTTAATTATTTTCTATTAGTTACGTTAGGCGGCGGTGAATAATTGCTACACTGGGATAGACACAATCGAAATATACAAATTGTTTTCTGTTTTAAATGTCAAGAGAACGGTAAATGTTTTTACTAGCACACCAATCGCTTTAGCCAGCATTGAATTTGTATTAAATTTCGCACTTGTAGTAACCATGAACGCGTATTAAACGTCAACCGAAATTGTATTAAATCCTTGTCACGCGGCTACTTACTTGGATCTTTTCAAATATTATTTTATGGTGCGTTTTTAAACGAAAATTTATTTCAATTTCGATACACTTTCATTATGTCTACTAAATTAGCAGACATGCAATCTTGTTTAGTCCCCTGCAGTTACTTTGATAAATGTAAAAGTTCTCTTTTACATTCAAACTACGAGATTCTAACGGCTTCGAATTGTACGCGTGAGTTTTGTACTCGTAACGTGTTACAAAGGTGGCAGCACATTGTTGGATTACCTTTTTCTACAGATCCACACCAGGTGGCTACGTATCAGTGTTTTGGTTTTGCGATCATGGCTTCCGCTCTAACCTCTGCGTTTCGATCTGCGGTATTTCCTTTGAAAAAGGGAGCATTCCAAAATGCCAACACCACCTATTTAGCCAAGTAATTCATACAGTCAAACACGAAATGTAGTTTCCTTGCATTACGTCTCCTTGTTTGCCAATTACTTCCAAGACAATTCCACCTCAGTTCCTATCATCATTGCCAGTTTTAATTCATTATATAATCTAAATAAAGGATATGAAACTTAGGCGCTACGCCGGAAAATGGTACCCCGACCTTGAATACCTGAAACAAAACGATAAGGCCGTCTTATTACCCGAAGGCTATGACGAGTCGGTGTACCAATGGAAATTGCCTCCTTTGAATAACAAAGTCGCACCGGTGGAGAAAAAAGTCCGCAATGTTACCCTAAACTTTGGGCCCCAGCATCCAGCTGCCCACGGTGTACTCCGTCTGGTGCTCGAGCTTGATGGAGAAGTAAACTAAGCATAGAGATATTTATTAAAATTAACCCAAAACTTTCCCATTTAATCCATCTGTACGTTCGTTTTTAGAGTGTTATGAGAGCCGATCCTCACGTTGGTTTACTTCATCGCGCTACAGAGAAACTGATCGAGTACAAAACTTACACCCAAGCCTTGCCTTACTTCGATCGTTTGGATTACGTATCCATGATGGGTAACGAGCAATGCTACGCATTGGCGGTTGAAAAATTGCTGAACATCGATATCCCCCTCCGTGCAAAATATATTCGAAGTAGGCAGAAAATAGTATATTTGTCTCTTTTGCCATTGAAAGGGGAATGAATTTTAACATATACGTAATTTTTAGCTTTGTTTGCTGAAATGACTCGTATCTTGAACCACTTGATGCAAATCGGGACGCACGCGTTGGATATTGGTGCGTTAACTCCCTTTTTCTGGCTCTTCGAGGAGCGCGAGAAGATGATGGAGTTCTATGAACGCGTTTCTGGCGCTCGTATGCACGCCGCTTACGTCCGACCTGGAGGCGTGGCCCTTGACCTGCCTTTAGGCCTCATGGACGACATCTACCAGTTCGTATCGCGTTTCAGTGAACGTATCGACGAAATGGAAGACGTGTTGACCGCCAACCGTATCTGGAAGCAACGTACTGTCGACATTGGCATAGTTAGTGCAGAAGACGCTTTGAACTACGGTTTTAGGTAAATCTCAATAAGCTTTTCTCAAATGTTCTGAAGTTCTAAGAGGGCAATTCATTTTATTTACGTTTCAGTGGTGTAATGCTCCGTGGTTCGGGCATTAAATGGGATTTACGCAAATCCCAACCGTACGATGCTTATCACCTGGTAGATTTTGACGTGCCGGTAGGCGTGAAAGGAGATTGTTACGATCGGTATCTGTGCCGCGTGGACGAAATGCGTCAATCCTCAAAGATTATGCTCCAGTGTTTGAACGACATGCCCGCAGGTGAAGTCCGGATTGATGACGCCAAAATTATGCCGCCCAAACGCTCCGAAATGAAAGCCTCCATGGAAGGCCTAATCCACCACTTCAAACTTTTCACACAAGGTTACAACGTTCCTCCTGGTGCCACCTATACCGCCGTTGAAAATCCCAAAGGTAACAGTTTCAACGCAGTTTTTCCCACCAAGAATTTCTCCTATTCTAAACGTTACGAAGAGAATGATGGATATGTTTTGAAAAAGTTCTCAAGATGCGAAAAACAAACTTGATGAGAAAATCAAACAATCAAAAAAGAACACTGAGGATGAGAACGTAATTACAATCTTGAAACGGGATTAAATTAGAAAAATGCACGACGTTTATTTTTTATTATTTTTTCTAGAAAGTATGTTTTGGTATTTACTAATTATTCCTTTTAATTTTCCCTGTTTTAGGCGAATTTGGTATTTACTTGGTATCGGACGGATCGTCGAAACCTTACCGTTGCAAAATCAAAGCCCCCGGCTTTGCTCATTTGGCAGCGTTAGATCATATTAGCCGTAACCATATGTTGGCTGACGTGGTGGCCATTATTGGTATGTTATCTCGTGCATAGTTTGCCAAATTCAACCGTTAATCATAATTTTCTTTTGCAGGTACGTTAGATGTCGTGTTTGGTGAAATCGATCGTTAAGTAAAGTAAGATGTGGTGGAAAGTAAAGACAAAAAAATAACCATCCGTGCAGGTGTGTACATTTCTAGTTATATTACAAGAACACAACCTTAATATAAACGTGTTTTCTTCTTGGAACGTACATTACATACAAAGAGCAAGCTACAATGATAAAAACACAGCTTTAACAAAAACGTGTTTTCTTCTTGGAACGTACATACAAAAGGGAAACTACAATGACTTTTGACTTTGTTTGGGGAAGCAAAGGGTACATAACTGTTTAGGAGAAACGTTTAGGAGCACTGAAGGACAAGTAGGACGAGTTCATGTATGGCCGATTGTTGTCACCATTTAAGTTAACATGTTAATCACTTGCATTAATTATGCTAGGACACGCAGGTCCCGTTTTCACCCTCCTTTTGTCTCTCGCTGTGTTTGGCTGAGGTTTCAACCCCCCACCAAAACAACATATATCTCCATTCGCTTTCTGAAGAATCCCTTTAGGCTTCCGTTTCCGATTCCTTAAGATCGGCCGTAATCTCGTCTGGTGTTCGCAAATCTATGGCGAATTTCTTGGGTTTCATTTTCGAGCTTTGGACCGTTTTGGAAAATTCTTGGAAAGCGGAGGCTAAGGCAAAGGTCAACTTCCGGGCGGAGCCGCGACTGTCGCACACGAACCCGTAACATTGGAAAGGATGCTCTTCTTTGAAGTTAAGGCCGCCTTCTTTCTCTTTGACAATGATCATGGCAAAAACGCGGGTGTAAACCAAATCCTGGACACCATAGGAAATGGCATCGATCGGAAAATGGACCGTTTCCGGGGCCGGGATCGTAGCAGCGGAAGCGGAGGTGAGGGGTGTTATTTGCACGCCGTCAATGTCCACTTTGAGTTGCACCACAGGTAAGGTCACTCCAGAGGGCATGTCTTTGGCCCACGACACCATATCGTCGACAGGTTTGCGAGTGTGTTTAATTCCCCATAAGCCACGTGCTTCCCGTTTGCCTAACCACTTCACCGAAAAAGTTGAGGGTAACTTCACTACTTCCATACTCTCTTCCGCCCCCTTGTCCATGTCGTGGAACCCGTCCGACCCAGCGCTCCGACCAACACTCATGGTTCAGGCCGAAAAACTCAGTGCCACTGCGACCAAACTTTTACAACAATGAACCCTGGTGGGAGTTTTTTCGCTTGTCTTCCTCTTTCTGTCCGGCTCTTGAGAGCGTGAGCGGGTGAGAGCGACCTGAAGTCTTGGACTCAATTGAGGCAATGACGCGACGGAAGAGAAGGCTACCTTACCGTATGCTACCGGTCTAACCAACTTTGGGGTTGTAAACCACGACAGGTGGTGGGAATGTTGCCCCAGGGCATGAACGCAATACAAGTTCTTATGTAAAAGCGAACTAGCCACTCGGGCGTAAATAACGGTACAGTTGCTAGGAGACACTCTAAAGAACTGTGTAATGAGGTTGGCGAAACAAAGTGACGTTCCTCTGTGAAGCGACTTGACGTTTCTGTAAAGAGAATGAGACGGATACACTCGCTTGATAAGGGCGACAAGGAACTTGCTAGGATTCTTTTAGGGGCGCATGGAATCGAAACGCCAGAATAGGAACTAGGACCTGGTTATCAGAGATACAGGACGCGAAAAAAAGTGATAAGCCGATAAGGAGAATTTGATTAGGTGATGAGAACATTTTATTGCAGTTTTTCTACATGTCCTTTTTTTCTTTTGCGCTACACAGGTCCGACGCCTGCGCGTGAGGGAAAGTCTGAACTTTGGGTGAAGTTACATTGGGTAATATGAGGAAGGCAAGATCAGGAAGCTGTTGGATCGACAAAGAATGTTCGGCGGTAGTATCTGAGTTCTTCTATGCTTTCTTTGATGTCATCTAAGGCGCGATGGGCTAAGGCTTTCTTGGGAGCATTGCGGAAAGCTTTCGGATGCCACCTCCTGCAAGAAAAGAGTTTGTTGCAATTCCGGCTGTCACTTAGAGACACTTTCGTTTACTTGCAGAGTTCCTTGACAGTAGACACGTCGATGATACGATAGTGAAGGTGATTTACGAGACGAGGCATGTAACGCTGAAGAAAACGTTTGTCTTCGCCAACAGAATTGCCTGCCAATGGACTTTGGCCTAAAAGATAATTAGATGGTGACACTTGCATTGATATTTGCATTCATGCACTGCTTCATTAGATATGAGAATATGCACATTGGCTTAATTTTCTTCGAACAAAATCTCCATGAACTTAATCAAAATGATTAATTGATACTTGAAATCCGACTGATTTGGAATAAAACATCGCAATGCAATAACAGAATCACATGCGCTTTCTTCGTTTACAGCAAATCACAGCGACAAACAAAACTGAGAAATGAGCTTGTCAAAGGATACTACACATGGTAAGCCAACAATTGGCCACGGCTTGCGTGTGTTCTCCGAAGAAAAGGCTGAGTTGTCTTTGGCTTTCAAAAAGAAGTCCTACTGTCATAATAGAGTAAATCCCTTTCATTATGTCGCTATTCCAAAGTTGAAAGGATTGCCAATAATAAGGTAACGAGGATCGTTTCTGCTACTGTACTACTGTAGTAGAAATGAACGTTACTATACTACGGTAATAGAAACGAACCTCCGGAATATAATACAGTAACTGTAGTTTATGCACCGCATTCCGGAGAAACTACGCAGCGTTTAAAGCGAGTAATGGGCGCGCAAAGCGAGGCGCAACCCAAGTAGCACACGTACGTTAAAAAGACGTATTGTGACCGGCTGCAAGCTTGAAAGACGCTAAATAAACTTAGAAAACCTGCGTGCTACTTGGGAAGTGGATTACTCTCCTCTACAAATTATGAGAACATCATCAGTAATCGGTTTTTCTGGGTAGCTGGGCTTCTATTACACAGTACTTGGAGTTAATTTTTCCTACAATACAATACCTTCAATGGTGTACTGGTCTATAAGCTTCAATACTGAGTCCTCGGCTTCTTGCACAGTAATTTTACTCTTTTTGCAGGCTTCCACTAAACCTGACTAACGAGTAATGTTAATTATACACACTTGCATAAGATACTCAGTGTTACTTGAGTATGCTGATTTTGGCACCACTCGCCCATTGCTTGGAGCACTGAATCGGGTTGATGTATAACTAAATTCACTCCTTCGGAAATTATATTCAGTTGGCTGTCAGTGACTAAACACGCGATTTCCATAATATGATCTTTCACGTCATCCAAGCCGGTCATCTAATTATTGAAAAAAATAAGCAAACAATACCAACACGAAGCATTCCTATTACAGAGAAAAGCGCTCACCTAAAATAATAATAGGACATTTTTTTAACAATTTTAATCATTTTACCTCCAAATCCACCCACACCATGTTATTTATACTGGCGGACATTTCTCTTGTAGCACTTTGATTACAAAACTGCTTGGTTTGACTAGCAAAAGACTTTAGTAAATTTAGCGAAATTTTTCTTGAGACCCTTTGGCAAAATGTTAGCACCATGGTCTTGATAGCGGTGAAAAGGGCGGAGCTTATGGGTGCAAAGTCAGCAGCTTCTCAAACATGACAAGCCAAGTGACGCTCGTTTTCCTCCAATAGACTTTGGACATGGGTGGAGCCTGGGCTCGGCTGGCTAGTTAATAACGGTGTTGATTAGGTGTCCTTCACATTGGAAATCTACGCGATTTCCAAGTCCATTAGATACTGTTTCGTTAGCAAGTGTAGTAGTATACGTGTACTTTACTACTTTGCAAGTATTTTGTATTTGAAATTAAAATAACCAATATACTAGTTACCTAGTGTTACTGTACTAATTTATTTAACTATTCTTTCTCTTTTTTCTTCTTTTTGTCGTAGCGTATAGCAATTTAGAAGTCCACTCATAAAAATGGTGCCAGCGAATAGCTCAAAACCTGCCCAGGTTTGTCATCCTGATTTAGCCAAGGAACGATCGAAATGCAGCTTTAACCAAGAAGAATTGACGAACTATTTAGATGGAACTGTAGAGAAAACCGCGCAACGAAGACAACTAGGTTTCTTATGAAAACTTCATCTGTTATTTGCCTAATTTATGTTTGTTTAGAGGAGCTGGTCTTGTCGCACCCCGAGTTCCAAGATTCCATTCCGATGGATTACCTTAGTCATGAAGAAAAATATGACCGCGCTATCCAACAGGCCTGTCGTGCTATGAAGGTGGTACAAGCCTCTCCTTTGGGACAAGTCGAGACCTTGAGGTTAGAATAACTCATTCCTTGCATTCTTCGGATATTACCTTCATTGCTGAAACTATCTGTTGATTTCATACGAACAAAATATTGTAGGGCGCTGATGGGAGCTGGGATCGGGTCAGCAGTCTTCAAAGACGGCAACCCGTTGGCTGTTCATTTCGTCATGTTTATTCCCGCACTTATGGGACAAGCCAACGAAGAACAGCAATCGTGGTGGCTAGCTAAAGCCTTTACGTGCCAGATCATCGGCACGTATGCGCAAACCGAACTTGGCCACGGGACGTTTTTACGTGGACTAGAGACAACCGCTACTTACGATCCCGAAACGGAAGAATTTGTTTTGAACAGCCCTACTCAAACATCTTACAAATGGTGGCCCGGGGGATGTAAGTACTTCATGAAAAGGCAAAAAAATAAACTTAAGTGTTATTGTGATTTTTTTCGGTTTTAGTGGGGAAAACGGCCAACTACGCTGTGGTCATGGCCCAACTGTGGTCGCAAGGCAAATGCCACGGTCCCCATCCCTTTTTAGTGCAATTGCGAGACGAGAATACGCACATTCCTTTGCCAGGTATTCATGTCGGCGAAATTGGACCTCGTTTGGGCCTCGCTTGCAATGACAACGGTTTCCTAGCGTTTAAGCAATGTCATATTCCTCGCATGCATATGCTCATGCGACACGCGCAAATTCTAAAGGTAATTTATGTCAAAGAAAATGTAACATTGAAAATACATCAACGCTCAAAAGGATGGAAGCTACGTTGTTCCGTCCTCCTCCAAATTAAGCTACGGAACGATGGTGTTCGTGCGTGTGGCCATTTGTCAGGAAGTCACTATTCAACTCCAGAAAGCTGTTACAGTCGCTATACGTTATTCCGCTATTCGACGCCAGTCGGAAATGAAACCAGGGTAAGAATAAAAAATTATGCCAAAAAGCTTCATAAAGCTGAAATTATATACAAATAGTAAATAATAAAAAGTAATAAAATCAATCAAATGTAAAAATACCTCTATTATCTCTGAATTGCATTAAACAAAGGGAAAAACAGTTAATTACAAAATAATGTAGATAAAAAGAAGTTAAGTGGAAAAATGTCGCAGCAAAAGTTAAGTTTTGTGTATCTGAGAAGTTTGCAAACCAGGAAACCTTTGAACCCTGAGTTTAAGTTGTGTGTTAATTTCAGAGAGCGCGAACCACAGATTATGGATTATGTTACCCAACAAGGTAAACTCTTCCCACCTTTGGCGGGTGTTTTTGCCTACAACGTAGCAGCACGCTATATCTCGGAAGTATACGAGCGTGTTACGAACAGTGTGGAAGACGGCAACTTGGATGGACTCCCAGAAGTAAGTGAAGCTTAAGTTTTGGGAACTGTACTGATTTCAAAGGGACGTTGCCATTCTTGTAGCTGCACGCATTGTCTTGTGGTCTTAAAGCGTTGACCAGCTCGGAAGGGACGAACTGGATCGAAGTCTGCCGTTTGTCTTGCGGTGGGCACGGTTACATGGCTGCGTCCAATTTCCCTCGCTTGTACTCCCAGGCCACAGCAGCGTGCACGTACGAGGGCGAAAATACCGTTTTGTGGCTCCAAGTAGCGCGATATCTCCTAAAAGCCTTTAGAGAGAACGTTCACCGCGATAAACAACCACTCGCGGGACCTTTAGGTCATTTGGTTAACCTCCACGAGAAAGCTGCCCAAGGGTAATTCATCTTTTTACGCACAAAAACGCTGTATTAATACTTTCCTCACCCAAAGAAAGTGTCTTACTATTTTCTCAGTCACTCTCGATTATATCCTTTACGTTTTCGTTCAGGAGCTGTGCTATAATCTCGCCTTTTCGCTTGATGGGAGATAAAAACCCATCAAGAGTTTGAAAGTCACAGATGAGATGAGACAAGGTTTTGTTTCTGTTTCCTTGTCTGTCGAGGTTGCGAGAGCTTAATTAAGTGATCTCTTTTACGTTCCGGTTTCAGGCTTTTGAGGCATGCTGTGGCCGAACTTGATCGTTACACTGCTGAACTGGGAGACCCGTACGTGGCATGGAATCGCGCAGCTATGATTCTCGTTCAAGTAGCGCAGGTAAGCTAATGATGTTAATTATAAAGATGTGACTGATCTATTTTTCTCCAAAAGGCGCATATGAGAGCGTTTGTAGCTCGTCAGTTTCTATGCAATTTGAACCAAGCGAAACTTTCCGTTCAGACCAAAACTATCGTGACGATCTTGTGCGAGGTGCATTTAATCGATAACGTGTTGCGATACGCTGGCAACTTCCTTATGTACGCGCACGTTACGGAACAACACATCCAAGACTATCAGCGAAGGTTGACCAACCTATTTACGCAGCTGAGAGAACAAGCGGTGGCTATTGTGGATGCATTTGATCTCCGTGATGAGGTAAACTACAAAATGTTAAAAGAATAAGTCGCCGGGTTTATGTGAAGAAAAAAATATTTGTCCTAGATTTTGAATTCCAGTTTGGGATGCTGGGATGGACAGGTTTATGAACGCCTTTTAGCTGAAGCGAAACGTAACCCGCTTAATGCGACTGAGGTTCATAAATCGTACCATAATTACATACAGCCACAGCTATTCCAAGCCAAGCTTTAAAACTGCCTTAAAGTTGTAGCGTACCTTCTGTTGGGTTTTATCTTATGATTTCAATCATGGGGTTTGTTAAATAAAACTTTTTTATGCAGGATTTTATAACAAATTGGATTTTACAAAGCCTTATCATAATTGTTCTCGGGAATACATATATACGTTATAAACGTATTCGCAGCGATTTTTTCTTCACCGCAAGACAATCCAGATTTTAGTAATACAGGAAAAATAAAGTATACGTTTAATTAGTATACAGTGTACTCATACAACACGAAAAATCATGTTACACACAAAATCATTAGCAAAATGTAAAGACCTATTCGTGTTTTAATTAATCGGGCCGTAGGAAGAAAGAAGGTAGGAACGAACTGTTCACCACACTATGTAGTAAAATCTCGTTCTGAGATCAAAGGGTCCTTTCCTGTACTGCACAGACAAATCGTCCGACATAGCGAGAATAATGAAATATGCTGTGTATTCTTATAATATGTACCCCATATCATAAGCGAAATTCGGATACATTTTTTGAGGAGGTTTGTTTTAGAATGAGACGTTGTGACATTGATTTTTCGTCAACTTCGATTCATTTTGTGTCAAGCTTTAATTCATATAATGATTTTAATAAATAACAGCAAAAAGCCATGCATCGTAATTTGATTCTCAATCTCGAAACGCCGAGGGCACATGCCCGGAGTTTTACGTCAAGTCTTGGAACGTCAACCTCGACTTACGCGAACTACACCGCAACAAATCACACGCGTTAAGCGGGTATTCGTCAGTCCCCCTCAGAGTTGCACCCGCTGGGATGTGCTCTAACTCCCATTGCCGTGTGTAAAAAGCGGAGCCCAGATCATAAAAGCGCAGCGCTGGTGTGGTAGGAATTTGCTATTAGAACGCCCACTAGTGGTTGTTACCATCAAGGTTGTTGCATTGTTTACCTTATGTGCAGCGATTTTGTGTATCCAGCGTCCGTGATAATTTTCTGCAAACGTAACTAACCCCCACGCCTATGCTAAATGTAGTTAGCATAGTTACCATGGAAGTAAGATTGTTTTCCACTTTCTAACTAAATGATCAAACATCCTTTGACGCTTTTCATTATCCGTGTGCCGCAGTTCCGGTTCGTTTTTTTTTTCAGTGAACCCTGTTACCCACGTTCTGCGTGTTTTTTATGTTTGGGAAAGTGTAGCTATCATCACTTTTTATCTTCTATAGAATACAACTGAAAACGCTGCGTGGTTACAAAGAGTCCATGATAGTTCTGGCAACCCTTATGTAGATAACCTCAACGGAAATACATGCAGTACTAGCACGTTTGAATCTGACAAGCAAGCACTGTACAGGTATTGTATTTACTTCCCGAACTATATAAATGTTCTTTAACATTTCTTGTTTGCCATGGAAGACATCCCTTATTCCCACTGTTAGCAATCTTGTTGGAAAGATGTGAAGCAGCGACACAAGGCAACTTCGATCGACTGTCCGAGTCGGACCTAGGCGACGATATGCAAGCGTTTTTGCAACATTACCGAAGCAACAACGAAAACCTTTGGGCCGATAATCCTGAAGTTGATGGTTTGGTAAACACTTACCTATTTCCTTTTGATAAAACAAAGACCATTTAGTAACATGGAATTATTTTTCTTTTCTTTTCTTCTTTGTACGAATAGATGGTTAAAGCTCTTCAGGTCCTTCGTATTCATTTACTAGAGCTGAAGAAAGTGAACGAGTTATGTAGCGATTTTTGTGAACGGTACATCAGCTGCCTTAAAGTGAAAATGCACAGTGATAATCTCTTACGTGGAACCGAAGACGGTTATGAAAGCGGAGACCGAGACGGACCCGGAGAAAAAGTTTCTTACAACGGTCTAACTAGTAAAATAGGTTCCCAAGTAAGTCGTTATACTGACAACATCTTTTGGCTTCCATTTTCTCACTTTTTTATATATATATATATATATATCACAGGGCTATGGCGATTCGTATGAGAATTCGCCCATTTCTGGCATGGATCGAAAGGAAAGCAATGACGCTAATGGCCGGAAAGAATCGTCCTTCTCTCATTACAATAAAAGTACGATTTCGCTTTCTTTTACTCTTACTTTCCTTTTGCGTCGCTCACACTTCTTCCGTTTATAGGTCTTTCTACATTTGGTGGCTCCTCTGAAGACGATGACGATAGCTCAAATACTTTCTCCGAACACGAGATAAGTAACAAAAGAGCATCGAAACGGAGCGTTCTGCCGCGGAAAGCCACGGCCATCTTACGAACATGGCTCTTTCAACATTTAGGGGTAAGTAAACGAATCATTTTCGAGTAGAAAAAAACGCTATGTGGAAAAAAACGAACAAAAAAGTTACACATTGACCTTAATGTTCTTTGTGTTGTGATAACACGTTATTATTTCATGTAATGCTTATTTGAACGCGTTGATTGCTACTATGATTAATAGGGAACTACTTGTATTTAGCATCCATATCCTACAGAAGACGAAAAACGTGGCATGGCTTCCCAGACGCAGTTAACGTTGTTGCAGGTGAACAATTGGTTTATCAATGCAAGACGGCGAATTTTGCAACCGATGATAGATCAAGCCCAGGCAGAAGGAGTAGGTGTAGTCAAAAAGTCGGGGAAACTCAAGAAGACTGGTGGACACAACAGAAGCGGTAGAAATGTTTAAGAAATAAGCATGTGTTAGTGCATTGGCAAGAACTATTATTCTTTAATTTTAGAATCTGCATCAACGAGTTCAGGGAGCGGTAGTGAAGGAGAAGGGGACTTCGATTCCTAGCGTGGATTACCAGTGGTTCACGTTGCTACAATGCAGTTAAGGAACCAGAGCACGGCTAACTTGGATAGCTTTAACGTGCCAAGATTGGGCTCGTGGTTTGAGACCCCGAACGGAGACCCAATCGGTTTCTTTGCGACGTACAAGAAAAATTATTCCCCAAGTGGCCATTTTCATACGTAATTTGTATTATATTCCATTTTTTGTGAGCGAAAACGTGTACAAGGGAAGAAGGGATTGTTTGACATCATTCGTTTTTGTGCTGCATGCGTCCACTTATTTGGGCAATACGTTTGGGCTTGACCATGTATATGTAAAATAGACTATTTTATAGAAAGTTGACTTAATTGTTTTACGAGGTAAATTATAATTAGCAAAGAAAATAGCAGGATAGGTCTCACAAAATTTTCAATTGCCCTTTGAGATGGGTAAAGAGTTTTACGTGCAGGGACTTCAAACAGCAAAGAACGAGAAAAGTTTTTGTTTTGGAATTGTATTTTTCATGTTTGTTGGTTTTTGTTTTGTTTTTTACGTTTTGAACAGTGTATTTTTGTGTGTACTAATCCCAATAGGTCATATACCAGTCATTCGAAGTTACAGTAATCGAATATTGTTTTCCCGCCTCCGTGCTCATAATTATTTTTTACCTCTATTTGGAAATGTCTTATAGGGTTACGGTGCATCTCTGTTCTATAGGGAAATTACAGGTTAAATGGTTCAAACGATTTCGCGAAACGTCAGTATTTCATTAAAAGTCTCAACAGTAAAGTTTTGGATCAAAATGTCTAACGCAAGTCGTCTAGAATCTTTAGAAACACTAGTCAGCAAATTTGTGATAAGCGAATCAAATTTCAGCTTTTTTGCAGGAAAGCAATTTTTGATAATAGATCTCAATGTTCAGAAGAGCCACTTTAAAGTATTATTTTCCTTAAAGCAGAAGACAAATCTGAAGTTAAGTTTTGAAATTAACACCGGGAAAATTCAGAAAACTACTTAGGGGATTTAATTTAAAACTAACTAAAGAATTTGAATTCTGTTTTTGTCCAATGTTAGTTTAGAAACTAACACTGTACCCAGCACCTTGTTCAGCAGACGGTAAACATGTTTTTTGGACGGAATAGGCCACAACCAATGTTATCTTCGCTGTGAAAAAGAACCGTGTGTAGATTTGCCAGACGAAATTCTACTTTTGCCCAAAAGGTCTTCTTCAATGCGCCAAGTCGGAAAGACTTGGCCCGACTGTGTTCACTAAATTGCTCAATAAAAAAAGACATTGCGGTGAGTATTGGCAATTTGGCTGGAAATTAAGCCCAATTCATTGCGTCTATATCAAAGTAACCATTAATCCGTGTGGTGAATCCGGTACTTGTGTCCGAAGCCTGAAAAAAATATGTGCTTTCGTAAATAAAAAGCGCAGATATTTCGGTACATAATCTGACAGAACCAAAGTAAGTTAAAAGGGCAGTTGTCAACTAGAGTACGCTGCGAAAATAGCTAGAGCTCTTTACGGCAATGAATACTATTATACAATGATGTAACATTGGGTTCCACTTCAGAACAATATATTCATTGCTGTATTGGATTATTTAACATAAAAAATGATAGACATATTTAGTATAAAAACATTAATCCAAACGTGGCTTCTTCTTCTTTAATTTGACTGGCAACGGAGCATTACCCTTGAAAACGGCACTAAAAAATAATTAAAATATGAGAAATACGAACAGAAAAATAGACACGATACATACTGACAAGTTGTGCAGATAGGACTAAATTTACAAAAAACTGCAAAGAAGAAACATAATTAATTTCATTGATAACTGTGCTTTTTTACGTTCAGTACTTGACAGACACGAGGAACAAACGTATCCAATATCGACAAGAGTACGATGGCAAAAGCAGGCAGCTCTGTAATCTGTTTTCTTAGGAGGAGGCAACAATAACTGTCCTCTAACACTCGGCGAGGGCAGGAAAACCCACTAAAAGGGAAGATACACAAATTTAAACTTCCAATTTTGCAACAATAGTCGCAACCCTCTTCACCTCACGTAATTTTATTTTCTTACGAAAATTGCTAAGTAGCGCATTTTTCTTACCATAAGGTACTCAACGAGGCCTTGTAATTGAGGTACGACCAAGTACTGGCCGGTTGTAATGTTAGTTCCTTGCTGTAGCAGACTATTGTCGGCACCCAACATGCACGCGTCAATTACAATATTATGTTTTTGCGCTGTGAAAAATACGTTCATGAAAGTCATGTATTGAAGGGCACTGTCTGAGCTAGAGCTGACGACCAAAATTCGGCTATTGAGACTTTGCGAGGGCGGCAAAGTTCTTGTAACACTACAAAAAAGATGTTAAGTCATTACTCCTTCGTACAATATAAACAATCTTGTTTTACTGATTGATATGGCACAGAGTTCTTGCCATAGCTCCAGCAAGAAGAGAATCATTTTTAGTGTTGTCATTTAGCGTTTCGAGGAGCATCGAACCAAGCTTCGTTCTCACTGCATGATCAACTTCGGAACAGAGTTCGTGCCGTCCATCGGAGGCGATATCGCTGGGTTCCGAAATAGGGTATAATATCTCACTACCAACAAAGTAGTTTACCATTTATAGTCGTCTAACAATCGTATACCTTCTGGAAGAATTACAACTAAGTACCACGAGCTTATTTTGGAGACTTTTCATAACGTGCGCTTGCACGAAGGTGAGCAACGCATCAAGAACTGATTGGAGTAGGTGGTTACTGTTGCTCGCATTACATTTTTCTACGCAGTTTACCAACGAGCTGTCCACAACCACAGCAAGTAATTGTGCTTCTTGGCTTCCCATCGCTGAACTAAAAGGAATGTTCCAAAAAACGTGCAAGTCTGTTTTGATTCTTTGGTAAACAGCTTTGAATCATTCGCAGTTTCTTGGTCTCTTGTTCGTGATTGCGATTCGCAAGACACTTTTTGCTTCTTGTTCGACTTTTTTCATGAATTAATTTTTAGTCACTGATTATAAAGCTATACTATGTCTTTACGCAGATTAATATGGATAGAACAGAAATTAGAAAAAGCATTGCGTCGAGTACCCGTGAGTTTCATTACTTTGCCACGGAAAGATCAAACTACCTGCAGTTTAGTTCGCATTCCGATTTCTCCTCGTCGTCGGTACTCGGCTTTACCCAGGAATTCGGTTCGTTGGGGGGGGGAGGCTCATATGCCATAGTATGATCAATCGAAATATACACAGTACATAATAAATAAACAGTACATCGCACTTAGACTGCTTTACGACAATTCCTTATCTGTTATGTGAAGCACTGCTTTCCAAACTTCTCCCTACAGTTGTATGGTCAGCAAGCTTTTTTGTTTCCTAATGTTAATACATCAACTGTATACAAAAGTAGACTATAGGAAAAGTGAAAAGGTATGTCGTTACCGGAAGAAAAAGTTTTACCCAGTTTTTGGGTAAGTATTTACAGGTTTGGGAGCAAATAGGTTATTGCTCTTTTCCTATAAGGACAAAGCAATAACTGCATTAGAGAAATTTTCTGCTGGCTGTTATTTCGAACTATTCAATAAACGGGTAAGCAATGGAGAGGGACTGACCGCGCAATGTTTAGCGAAGTGTGAAAACGGTCAAGGGTTTTGCATAGCATTTGCAAGCAGGCTTTGATAAATTCCGTTCGACTCCCTATCGTCAATGTTTCCTGCTCTCTTTTTGAAAGAATCTTGCCTTTTCTAATTGAGCACACAAGAAATTTCCCCAGAATCAGAAAGAAAATTATACTAGAAAAAGTACAAAGAACTAGAGATCCTTTGGATACTCTTTTTTACTACCCTACCCGTTAAAGTTTCTACTTGAGCAAATCCTTTTGAGAAACAAAAGACGCTTCTACTATAAAGGCTCCGAGACGACGAGGATCATCATCAGTCAAATATTCAATTTCATCCTACCAACAAGTTCGCTGCCTTCAAGTAAACGTTTGAAGTTGCAAAAATTCTAAAAATGAAAGCCATCATAGTCGTCTCCTTCCTCGCTATCGGTAAGGGTTTCCCCAGGACGTTAAGTTAACACAACATTTTACGATTTCTTTAGCCTATTTTTTCAGAAAACGTTACTTTTCATTGATTTCAAACTTCCGAAAAACGTGCGAAGTATAACGAATTTTTAGTCTTCATTTTAAGTGTTTGAAATCTGGAAAATTCAAAAATATATTTATTCAAATTCAATTACAAAAACTATCATTTGCTAACCTAAATATCGCTTGGGTCCTGGACCCCACAATAAAAAAAATCTTGCTCTCATTCTAGGAGCTATTGCTGCAGTTCATGCTGAAAGCAAACCTGCCGTAGAACAGGAGGCCAATCGCGTAAGTTCTCATTTCGTTTTTAAATTGTTAACAAAAAAAACTTTTACAAATTTGGCATGCGAGGTGTTAAAGTTTAAACTGCTACAAGTTACGTATAAACTCTACTACTTTCAAAGGACAAACGAGGATACGTGGAAGGACACGAAGGACTCGTCGGAGAGTACAGCCATGGTGGCGCCACGGCTATCGCGCAACAAGCTTCCCAAAAAGCTAAAAGTGCCTTGAACGCCCAACATGTCGCTGGTGCTGAAGCTTCGCAATACGCAAAATCCCAACTCGCTGCTGAAGCCGCGAAAGCCGCACAATTCGTAACATTTTCTCTTCCTTCTTCTCTTAAACTACAATATTTACCTTATCTGATTGATTCAAAAAAGAGTCTTAATAGTAGGAAATGTCCCCTTTTCGCAAAAGAGTAAACTTCTACCATTTTTTTCAGGCTCAGAATGTAGTTTCCGCTAAACAGCAACAAGTGTCTCAGCTATCTCAAGCTGTCACTGCTGCGCAAGCCGCCGCTTACGCCGAAGCTGCTCAAGCGAATCAGGTAAAAGTAGTGCTAAAATAGGAAATAAAACTACATCGAAGTAAGGAAGTACCAGACCTCTATATTTGAATTGCTTGTTTCATAAGGCCGAAGAAGTTGCTTTAGCGGCTGAAGCTACCAAGATGCAAGCCATTCAGCAAGCGCAAACTTTGTGGGCCGCTGCTAAGGCAGCACAATCGCACGCCGAGCAAGCTACCATTGCATGGAAGGCTGCTCACCAGCAATTGGCTTCCCAGTCCCAGATGGCAGCTCAAGCTCAACAGAATGTCCAAGCTTTGGTGTATAAATTGAAAGCTGCCGAAGCTGATTTAGCTGGTGCTCAAGAAGCAGCCAACAAAGCCGTTGCAGCGGCCAAATCAGCCCAGGCTGCTGCTGATGCATCGTCTTACTCCACGGGATATGATCATGGTAGCTTGTCCCCTGCCGGCACTGGTCGTGCTGCGTATTACTAAAACTTTGTGAAAACCACTTTACTCCTGCGGGAATTCAATACAGGAGCAATCAAAGTGGACGTATTTTCTCATTTAGCTTCGATTTCTAGGTCTTTTATAACCAACATTGCGTTGGTGTTTACAATACGCTGTCGTTTATGATATGCTTAATTGACAATAAGAATTCAATTGCTGAAGATTTCCATGTCAAATTTGTCCGACCACGAGGACAATGACAAATCTGCGATTTCTACAACATAGGAGCGATTCAATGATGAAGTTTAATGATATTTCACTCTTATTTGTTAAAAAGTTGTTCTAATAGCCAGGAAATCTCTCAATATATTAAATAAAATATCGTACTGTACATCAGTTCGTGAAATATGGAATACCCTTGCTAGGCCAGGTTGCCCGTTTCTCCCCTATTTTAGTTGGAAAAGCGAATAGGCAACACATATTGTTATGGTAAAAAACATGAATGAGCTAGAAAAATTCAATAATCATTTTCCAAGAATCCCTATTTATAAAAAATCAATGATTGGTTTCCGGTGCAAGTATAATTTATTTAGAGAAAAGTGGTAGAATACAACTGAAAAATTATACAATACATTTACAAAGAGAAATCTGTCGGTTGTTGAAAAAAATTCAAGAACCCGAATATTCATCTTTCCCATTTGCATCCGCACCGACTTTTCGAATTTCTTCTCCAAGGCAGCTAAACCTTTTCTCGCTTTCAGAAAACTATTTTTCTTCCATTATTTCGCTGACCTCCCAGTGAACGAACGCCAATGTGATGAAGTTGCTAAGAAAAATTATGAACAAACAAATAAATAATAAGTCAGGGTATATAAAAACTGTGAAAACATATGCCAAACCACAAAATTAAAGATTGACAGAATAAATGAGGACAAGAGCGGGTCAGAACTCGTTTCATCTTGGAGAATTTGACTGAAATTACTTTGAATATAGTCTGAATTAAATTGGTCCACTGTCTGAATTTAATGCACTAAAAAGACGGAATTAGGTGGAATTACCTTTTCAAAGAAAATCGAGTGCGGGAGGCGACTTTTTCGAAATGAATTAACTTATGTCAAAAAAGGGAGAGAGAGAAAGAGTTGTTACGTACTGCGGTAGTACGAATAGTGGTAGGATCCTGCGTTGTGTATTTTTAAGTAAGTAAGTCAGGTTGGCTGTCTAGGTTAACTTTTGTATTGAAGAACTGATCACTCACTACAATATATTGAACTGGGGGTTTGAAAGTAGGATTGTGCTTATTGCAGTGCCTGAGTTGAGACGGACTTAACAGTGTTATGCATTTTCCGAAGACAGTTCGGTTTTGTAATTGGTTTACAGAGGGGGGCAGAAGGTCAAACAGATTTCCATACAAAAGGGGTAAGTATAGTATTACAGCTGGACAGTTACGTGGATATATTAACGCCTCAGTTCGTGGGAAACTGACTGAGGCCCGTTTGCTAGAAGTAACACGAGAGGTAGGGTAACGTAAATGTCAAGAGGAAAGAAACCAGGCCTACGGAATGTAAGGAAAATTAGGTTGTAGTTAAAAGATACAAAACACCTTTCCGTAGAGTATGGCCAGTGCATGCATAGAGTCCTATCTAGGTATTAAGAGTTCATATTTTTATGACAACTTAGAAGAAATTTGTCTTTAACTTAATAAATCTTGCAATAAACTGAAATGACTTCGGAAACTCTTTCTAAAATTCTTCAAACAAAAGTGTGCCCAAAGTTGGGGAAAAAATACGATTGGGGCCCGAAGAGGGCAACGGTCAATTTGCCAATATAGCAAGATTGTAAAATAGTAGGCTACACTTCGGCGTTGAAACCATTCAGGGCACTTAGGACTGCAGTTCGCACTTCCAGTTCGTGGTTCGCTAGCTAGGTTAACCCATGTTTGGAGTAATTTGCCATGATTTCATTGGTAAAATAAACGTATTTAAAGTAGTTTGTGATTACCGTGTTATGCTATGAGATAGATAATCATGGATGAATCCCAACAAGCAGGCAAGCTTTCTACACTGTCATTCGTATATTTGCTATGTAAGATTCCTTTACTTTTTCTGCAGATATTTGCCGAGTTTGTCGCTCGGAAAGTACTCCAGATCGACCACTATTCCATCCGTGTATTTGTACGGGCAGCATCAAATATATCCACCAAGAATGTCTTGTCCAGTGGCTGCGCTATTCAAGGAAAGAATACTGCGAACTTTGCAACTACCGCTTTTCCTTTACTCCAAGTAATACCCCTCGTCATTCCTCATTCAACTCATGTCTCGTTATTTCATCACTAAACTTTGTCATGAACCTTTTTCCACCTAGTCTATTCGCCAGACATGCCTAAACGCCTTCCAGTCAAAGACATCATCTCGGGCTTGTTAGGCAGTCTTGCCACTGCCATAAGATTTTGGTTGCATTACACTTTAGTCGCCATTGCCTGGTTAGGCATCGTCCCTCTAACAGCTTGTCGAATGTACAGATGCCTCTTTGCTGGCTCCGTTTCCTCAATTCTCACCTTGCCGTTAGATATGCTGTCAATGTAACTTAAATTCAACTTAAAATCATTTTTCTGAACGCAAATCATATTTTCATTACTTTTTTCTCCACACATAGGGAAAATTTGATTCCAGATATTCTGCACGGCTGTTTAGTTGTCACGTGCACTTTGTGTGCCTTTATAGGACTAGTTTGGCTCCGAGAGCAGATCTTACACGGCGGAGGGCCTGATTGGCTTGATCAAGAACCAGAACAACTCGCTGCAGCCGAAGTATGTCGCAAGGCAAATTTTTGACAGCACAAAAATAAGTATTAACTTATATTAGGAACCTGGCGTTGCAGCCGGTGAAGAAGAGCAGGTCGATGCAGATGTCCCTATGGGTGAGGATATCGCGCCGGCTATGAACGTAGAAGGCGAGGAGGCCGCAGTTCCTGAACCTTTATTACCCGCTGATCAAAACGGAGCGGGAGCAGGTCAAGCTGCGGATGATGTGAACTGGAACCCAATGGACTGGGATCGAGCTGAAGAGCTCACTTGGGAACGGCTATTAGGCTTAGATGGCTCTTTGGTCTTCTTAGAACACGTGTGCTGGGTCGTTTCTTTGAACACCTTGTTTATTCTCGTATTTGGTAAGCAATGAAGAAAAAAGTTTGTTAGTTACGACTAAAAACGTATCCACAAGCTTCTTTACATATTTCCCAATTTTTCTCACCAAAATATTAAATATTTATATATTTTTACTTCGCATTTCCTTTCAATTGTTCATACTTTTATTGTAAATTTTTCAGCGTTTTGTCCCTATCACATTGGCCATTTTACCATCATGGGATTCAAGCTCAAGGAGTACATCTCGGCCTCCCACTTTGAAGGTTTGCTAACGACCTTATGCGGCTATGTGGTCATTGGCCTGTCCCTTGTATTGTTACACGGTTTGACGTCGTTGTTGAAATGGCGTCGACTTCAAAGAATGTTGGGACTATGGTACGTGGTCGTTAAAGTGTCTTTGTTGACCGTCGCCGAGATTGGCCTCTTTCCGGTAGTTTGCGGCTGGTGGATGGACATTTGCACGTTAGCCTTGGTGGATGCTACACTTAAAGTAACCTAAATTCTAACTACCAATGCCTTCTTCCTGTACAACGCCTTTTGCACGTCCTTATGACCGTTTTTTCCTGTTACGCTAGGATCGGATCCAAATGTTCACCATGGCGCCTGGCACGTCTATGTTTTTGCATTGGCTAGTAGGAATTATATGCGTTTTTTACTTCGCGTCTTTTGTTCTCTTGCTCCGAGAAGTCTTGCGCCCTGGCGTTTTGTGGTTTATGCGAAACTTGAACGACCCAGACTTCAACCCCGTGCAAGAAGTACGTCAGAAAAAGAGAGTAACACAAAAGAAATTCATAATTTCATTTCCTTTCTTTGTTGGGCTCCCAGATGATTCATTTGCCGATTTTGAGACATTTAAGACAGTTTGTGGCTTCGATGGTCGTTTTTGGAACTTTAGTCCTTCTTATGCTCTGGCTACCTATTAGGGCCGTCAAATCGGCCTACCCAAGTTTCTTGCCCTACCACATCGTGAATTCCACGTAAGTATTTGCTTTTTCATCTGAACATTAATTTCCTAAGTTCCGATCCATTGTGATTTCTTAAATATATTTATTTTAATGGTTTTATTTATTGTAACACTTCTATTGAATTTTATCATTATTGTAATTTGTTTTGTTTCTTGTGATTTGTGTCTTCATTTCATATTAAATTTAGGGACATGCAAATGTCAGAGTTTTCATTGGAGTTGCTCCTCTTACAAGTCATTTTGCCCTGTTTGCTGGAGCAAGGGCATACTCGACAGTGGATGTTGCTAGCTTTGCGAGGTTGGTGCGTTGGAGTGGCATGGTTACTGGGAATCCGTTCGTATCTCTTAGGAGACGTTGCCAACGTCAGCGAGGTAGATCGATTTTCGGAAGGCATCTTCTTTGTTAACGTTTTAAGTTTGTATTCTAGACGGGAAGTGGTCCTCGTGCCGAGGCTAATAACCCGCGTGGAGGACAAGAAGAAGTTCGTCCTGCGGCTGAGAATGCTGGCGTGGATTTAGGAGGTCTGGCCTTGCCTGGATTCCGGAACGGAGGCTTGGGTGCGGCCCACCAAGCGTTGCTTCAACGAGAGGGCCCTGCTGGCTTTCAGCCGTACTTACGTCCAAGTTTTTTCCCTCTTAAAGTAAATATTTCTGGAGTCTTCCACTATTTGGCGCAGATTAACGTCCTTACTTTTTTTAAAGGAAAATCTCGTATGTAACAACAACAATAGTTGATATTAATATGCTATATCATAAACTTATCTCGTATACTTAATATGCTATACCGTAAAGAAATTAACGTAAGAACAACAATAATTGCTATAAATATGCTATATCATAAACTTTCAGATGGCATATTTATTTTTTAGACTTAACTGCACACGGACAAAAAATCGATTTTACGAACTACGAACTAAAGATCGTAGTATGTATGTATGAAAGTATATATGTATGTTGTTTCAAGTATGTATGCAAGTGTAAATGACAAATCATAGAGTGAATGCTTCTCCCTGCCTATGTTAAGACGAATGCATGTGTGTATGGCTGTAACTGAAGTATAACGTAAAAACTCATGACCTAAATAATACAGACGGCAACGAGCAACGCTCACGCCGTTAAACGTTTAAAAAAAGACTTAACTACACTGCGAGTTGTTTCCATGATAATGTTTTCTTTTGTCATTACAGTGCTTAATATTATATTTCCCCGTATGTGTTCTTTGCTTATGTGTTTTGTTATTTTTCTTTTAGATTGTTCTTCTCCTTGTTCTTATATGTGTAAGCCTTACGTTGGTCAGTATTGTGGCACTAACCGTTCCAGGTAGAAAAAATACGTAATTTTTAAAGATTTTATTTACCCAAAAAACTGTTAGTTTGCCTTGGGCGTTTGTTAATGACGGCGCTGTATGGAGAAGGCCCGCACCATGAACTTTACACTGGATTTATGGGATTGTATATGTGCTGGCTTGTATTAAGAGCTGCCACATTGTTTGTGGGTTGGGTACCGCAAGGTTGGTCAGCTATGACAACGAAAGTCAAGACTTGGGCTCTCATTGTAAGTCTCTAGACCCCTTCCACTGGTTTAAGAGATGACATTTTATTCTTTATCCATTTAGGGCTTGAAATCACTTGTAATGTTTTCCTTACTGTTTGGCGTAATTCCACTACTATTTGGACTTTTGCTGGATTTAGTCGTCATCGTTCCATTACGAACTAATATAAGCCAATCGCCCATCTTCTTTATTGGACAGGTATAATGTTGATTTAATAGATTGCGATTCTTCATTGTAAAATTTGTTCCTTTTTTAGGATTGGTGTTTAGGAGTTTTGTATACCAAAATCGTGTGTGCGGTAACAATGATGTCCCCTGATTGGTGGTTGAAACAAGCCATTGAACGGGTAAGATCCCCGTTAAAAAATTATGCCTTTTCTCGTAAAAGTCAAAGTGGATTTTGTGATTTTTCATTGACTGTGCTGACCATCTAGTTCTAATTTATATTTACGTGTTAATGGTTCGCTTAGATTTACCAAAATGGATTGAGGAACATGGATTTGCCGTACATTATATGGGATTTGGCTGTACCAGCATTAGTGGCACTTGGTACAGCTTTAGCTATACCTTACGTAATTGCCTATGGAATTGTACCACTTTTCGGTATGGCTTTTCTTACTTCCTGAAAGAATTACCGTATTAATAACACATGTGTAGTACCAAATCTGGTCCTTCGAGCCTTGATTGCGCGCCGTATTTACCCATCCTGCGTAGTCTTGGTTCTGGTATTGACCGTCGCTATCTGGCAAGTCCGCCAATTTAGACGCCTTTATGAACACATTAAAAACGACAAGTACGATCCATTTCCGCAATACTAATCTGCGAAGAATTTCGTTAAACCTAGTTTATTGCAGGTATCTCGTTGGAAAGCGCTTGGTAAACTACAACCATCGCGTTAACGCGGAAAACTCAGTTATTCAGTGAGAAACGCCCACCGCATTATTTTTCTTAGAAGTTTCGGGTAATCGGGTGGAAACTCAGAAAAAAGAGTTGAAACAAAAAAAAAAGTTTAAGAGCGGAATTCTAACCAATTACTTTCATGTATATACAACTTATAAAAATTAAAAATAGATTCTTTTATGTTCTCTCGTTTCTGTACTGGACCTACAAACGAAGGAAAAGGAAGTCAACATCGTGCAAATATAGCCAGTTGCGAAGGCAAAACACGTGTTGCATCTATTAATACTTCAAGAGTTTCGGGTTGGTCTGGTTTAACTACTTTATTGCAGTTTGATACATGGTTTTTCATGGAAACTTACGCTGGTACTCGCGTTTAACATTTGGCCAGCATAAAAACAGGCTAGACAGGAATGTTTAGCCTAAGCCAATGTAACCCCACGACCACTCCCTAACAAAGAGAATGAACATTGACAAAAGCAACGAGAGTATTTTTCTACATGCGCTTTTCTACATCAGTCAAAATGTGCACTGGATTACATTTTAGATATCTCCCGTTTTCTCTCTTTCTAAAAAGAACACTTAACAGAAAAAAAAGATAAAAATTCCTTCGTTCCGTAAAGACTTGCCCACTGGATGCCAGTTTGGAACCATTGACGAACTGTGCAGTTGGTTAGCGAGGTTGAGGTGCCAAATAGAATCGATAGATCATAGAGGCTACCAGGGCCAAAGACATGGGGATGAGCCAGGATTTCCACGAGCTATATAAACGAGTTAAAAACACGGGACTTTTAGAAACGACAAAAGAGAGACCGTGCAAAAATAATACACGAAATCAGACATCCAGCCCCTTTTCTCCCAACATGCAAACCGGGGCTGTCCTTACGCGTTAAGTCAATAAACATACTTACTTTTGTGCAGGGTCGTTTTCTTTATTCCAATTTTCGGGCCTTTTTTCGGGAGTGTTCTTGACTTCATCCTAAAGAGAAAAACCGAACAAGCTTAAAAGAGAATCTTAAGTCAAATCACGCTGGAAAGAGAGGAAATAAAGACGCTGTGATATAATTACGGGATTAAGTTCGCCGATTTTGAAATCAGCCATCAATTCGCGTGCGTCGGAAGAGTGGCCAACGTCCTCGAAAGACTCGGTTGCATCTTTACCAGCTTGTTCTAGCAAGACCTCTTCCCCTCCAGGGTGCTATAGGGCAAAAATACTTATGGGTAAAGATAATTCGCAACTTTTTTTCTCGAAATCTTATTACTTCTTCCAAAAATTTGGTAATGTCGTATACTCCGTCGTGGATCACGAGCCAGACACCTTCTTTCGTATCTTTGTGCTTAGCGACTTCTTCGCGGCTGTAAACTTTGCTCGACTCAGCTTGTTTCGTATCTTCGGGCATTTTGGCTAGGAGGGGGCAACTGTTGTTCAGAGAGATAACCGATGGGGGAAGCTTGCCAAGTAGTGGAGGTAATTGAACCTGTTGGCCAAGACAAACTAACAAATCAATCAACAATAATCACCAAATATAAAAACCTCTAAATAAAGTTTTAAGCTTTCGAAAGTTTATAAATTGGCTAGTAAGAAAGCGCGTAGGAGTTTCTACTTACGTGGGCTCTTTCCTGACGTAAGGACTATGTTCTCGACAAGGCCACCGGTGTCCACCTGTCTTGTGTGACTCTGCGTTTCCCAAGTTATCTTCAATCTACGTGGAGCGTGGCAGTCCTGGTTTTCATTTCAGACCAGCACGTGCTGCCACCACGCGGGAGGCGCAAAGCCTGAATATTCATAATGAATGAGCAATCTTACGCGTCGTGATGCATGCCACGTAATACCGTCGCAATAAAATAATGCATCTTTTACAACATAACAAAGCTAGAGCTAGGAACTGTGTCGTAAACCTATCCCACACGCACCTATAATTAAACGTTCACCCCCTCCGCTTCGGATTTCTTGCATCCATTGGCGCGTATCAATTAATCAGCTCTTCCGTTGTGGCTTATTTTCCTGTAAGTCTACTGCCCCGTATTTTCACGGAAACCAGTGATCACTTGTAAGCCGTAAGCTGACCGGAAGTAGTAGGTCGGCTACACTTCTATGCTAATGAGCAATCGCGGAAAAAAACAAGCGATATTTTCCTCCTGATTTCTGCGAATCCTAGTGCGAAATGTTGTCTAAAATCGCAAACGTCGACAGACTGTTTATCGTTAACAAAATGCGAGAAAAAGAATTTTGCTTTCACTGAAACAATTACAGTTAAATCGCGAAAGGGACATACGCACGGGTTGAAATAAGCGTCATCAAACAACAATTCACGCGAAAGACCATTCGATTATTGGGTTCGTATGTCTTTTCCGCGAAAACTAAAAGTGAAGTCAGGCCCTCCGAAACGTTGCCTGGTCGTTGTCATTCAATGCCACGAACTCGGGACCCTCATAGTGCTCCAAAGGGGAAATTCGCATGGTCTTTACATTGCTTTCGGGATCAATTCGTATGCCCAAGCAGCGTATAGGTATTCCTCATTTACACAAACCCCGCCCGCTTTCCAACGGTCCCATACGAAAAGTCAGAAAGGATGGAGGATGCATAGGCTTTCAGAAAGGTAGCAGACGGGTTAGCAGTCAGGTTTTCTGGTTCAGACCAACGATAGCCTCCGAGAAGTGCGGAACTATTTATACTAGTTTCCCTCATTCGTATTTCCCAAAGCCTTTGCTACTAAAGGAAACGTTCATCAAGCTCAAGTGATACTCTATAATGGCATCTCCTACAGAAAACCTTGTCAGCTTTAACGCTTTAACCAAACCATGGGGTTTGCTAAAGTTGGCAGAATTGGTAAGTTCATTTTTCACGCCGTGGAATTCGTCTAAATGAGTTCTGCATGCCTTCTCGCTCACGGTTGCGTATCCTGTTCTCCGAGAAACTTGTCGGAAACGACATGTGTGCCATGTGCTGGAATAAAATCCTACTACTTTCGTGTTGGTAGTTTTTTTTATTACTTTGCCGCACGGGAACCCGAGAAGGGCGCATAGGGAAGTGGTTGTCACGAGGAAACATTGTATTCCATTGTAAAATATCCCCTACAGACATACTTAGTCTACTACAACGGAGCTTGCATTCATTAACGTACCAGAGGGAAGTCATTCCACCTAAAAATGTTTTATGGGGCGGGATATTTCCGTACTCCACGCACGGCACACCCCATAAGCTAGTGATGCGTATTTTCACTCTTTGAGGGACTAGTGCGTAACGTTTGGTTTTTGTGTTACAGATCATCGCCATCATTTGCATCGCGCTACTCCGACACTACGACCTGCATTTTGGCGGTGAAATGCACATGTCTTCTTTCCGGGACAGGTACTTGGTTGGAGTCATTACCATTGGTGGAATGATCCTCGTAACTATTCCTCTGCTCATCTCGTACATTTACGGACCTGTGGATAATTACCGACCTGCACTGGTAATTGGACTTGACATGACTCGCATTCGTTACGCGTTGCTAATGTAATACTTGTTTCCTTGCAGGAATTGATCTATACCGTTGTGGGTTTCGCACTCTTCCTGACCTCCGGAGCACTGTGCTTGGAATATTACCACAATTACAAGGGTGGAAAGGGCAATGTCAACGCCGGCAAATCCTTAGGGGTAAGTCTTCTACAAAATACGTAATGGAGTGGAATTTAATTGTTTATTGGAACTTCCTAGGCCTTGCTGGTGATCAACTCGTTCTTCTTCTTGCTGGATGCTATAGTAGCCTTCAGGATGGTGTACGAATGAAATCCTTGTTGTCGCAGTGGAGAGTTGACAGTTGTTAGCCCAGCGTTTCAATTGTGAAAACGGGCAGTATTGGAAATGTTTTGGATGTTAATTAAAAAAAGATAATCATACATCGTTTTGTTGTGTTCCGTGTCGTTTGACATCTTGCCTCTGTATTTTTACATGAATAAATCTTTAATTATCGTAACAAACCTGACATTTTCACAACGATTGTCATCAATTCTTTCAACAATATTTCTCGTAATTCTTTCACTCTCTGAACATGGTACGCGACACGCGACCTTTCAATTCGCAATACTTCGGAGAAAGCGAACAGAACGTTAGAATGTTCCCAATTATAAATATTCCCGGAAAGCATAACAAAAGGCCCTTGAGGAATGAGCTATTCAAGATCTCGCATGCCCCAAGTTTTGCGTTGGTACTAAAAAAAAAAGTTCTCGCTGGGAGGAAAGAGAAGTTTTCTCACGAATATTTTCTCGCATTCTTGACGCTTGTCCAGACATAAAAATTAGCTTTTGAAGCATTTGAGAGTTTTTTCTATTTCTTTGTGCACTATGCGTCGGTTAGTCGTGGGTCATAAGGTCTAAAACGAGGGACCCCCGTTTCTTGAGAAAGGTCTATACGAGGTGAAGTCGTAGGTCGCTTGGATGAACTCAGCCTGGGTAACCTTTCCCAGAAAAGGGCTGACGCTCGCCAACGTCGACGTAGGTTCAGCATTCTTGGAGCATATACACAGAATACAGATGCGTTGGGTTCTTGGTTGTTTAGGCCGACTAATGCTTCCTGGCTTGGCCAACCGTCATTTTTACGCGGAAATGGAAGGGGCTGACCTCGTCGACTACGCGGCCTGAAACTAGGTAGGAGAAACGCAAAGAAAAGCAAATGGGAATATAAAAGAACCCCAAAAACGAAATCCTACCCCTGACCTAGGGTCGAGACCAGCGTATATGAAGGGGTTGCCTCTATGTGAGGAAGACATTCGCCTACAAGAATCCTTGCGAGTCGGATCGACTCAAGTTGACCCATTCTGATTTAAAAGTTTCGACACAAAGTTCCGCAGTATGGCCGATTTTCGTGTGTTAGCTCGGACCCATGGATTCATTAAATTATCTGAAGTGGTAATGGGATTGTAGTTGCGAGTGATCACTGTAGGTTTCGGAAGTTAATTTTCTGTTTTTGTTCTAGATTATTGCTCTAGTTTGCTTGGGATTGTTGCGGCACTATGACTTGAACTTCGGTGGTGATCTTTTGACCGGAGCATACCATGATCGTTACTTGACCGGTGTGATTGCTATTGGTGGCATGATTTTGGTGACGCTACCTCTCCTCTTGTCATACATCTGGGGTGAATCAGGCACTTACCAAGCTTTGCTCGAAATGATATACAACTTCATTGGCATGATCCTGTTCTTTACGGCGGGAGCCCTAGCGTTGGATTATTACAATTCATACAAAGGACTAGGAGGAAATCCCGATGCTGGCAAAGCCTTGGGGGTAAGACGTGACAATTTTTATTGGAAAAAGCAGTTTGACTTAATACTTTCTTTGGTGTTTTAGGCTCTGTGCATCATTAACGGATTTTTCTACTTGTTGGACACGGTGATGGCTGTGCGACACGGCTATGCAACGTAATTTCTAGTTCTGCCTTTGAATTTTTTTTGCCAGATTTCCTTTATAGATTTGGAAGATTATTACTATGTCAAGTGTTCAAACATGACCCATATACGCATTAATAAAATTCTTGTTTCAACTATATAATTCTTTCCGTGAATTCACCCTAACGTTGCGTATCTTTGTACACGTGTTCCAGGCCGCATCTTCCCGCTTCCGTATGACCGGCGTGAGGTTTTGACCATTTCATTCTCGACAATTCCAAGCACTTTGCATTTAAATGTTGTATTGTTTTTGCGTTCCTTTCTATTTACCATTGAATACAATCATTTTGTATGTTACGAAAGTTACGGTAGTTAGGAAGGGTGAGTCGGAAGTGAGCACCGGAGTGAACATGATATCGACGCTTCGTCTCGGTTACGAGTAGGACGCTTTTTTACATCATTGAGGTATAAAAAGGGTTCATACCATGCAAGGATGTACCCATTGGGGGGTCAATCCACTTCACCCGAAATATTTTTTTTAAGGCGATCATACAAGAATCCCAAATGTTGCATGTTCCCGTCTCTCCGAACCGAGATCCCGGGTACGGACCTGTCACCATGAAAACCATGCATTATGTACGTTGTATAGTTAAATGGCTTTCGAGTCGCTTACTGCAAACGATAATGAAACATGATAAAACATCAATTCAGTGAGGCGTTACATTAGGTGTCGTAGGGTGAAACGACAGTCGTACGAACGGAAAGGGTATTTCGAAAACTTCTAAGTAAAACTTGATAGTTCATGGAACAACGGCTTTTCGCAGCTATTACTTGTGCGATCCGATTTCGACGCGATTAGAAAGAATTATTTTATTACTTAAATGCGTAGTTCGCGGAACGTATCGCTCAGCGCTTGCGGTTTCGTCGTTCGTGTTTCTGCTGTTAACTTGACGCCTAGGTTGGCGTGCGTTTTGATGAAGGACGGCTTCCGTGTTTACCGGTTTTTTCAAAATTTTTCAGTTATTTATTCTTTATTCTGATTCATCGAGTGACCTGTTTCTTTCTCGTTTCACTTTGTTACGAAGCAGTAAAATTAAAACATTCAACAGTGTCAAGTTTGTGCAAAAGCCCGCGGAAAGCTTTCAGTGAACGATGAGGAAAGTGTCCAAGGTAAACGTGACGTTTATTCACCTTCTGTTGGATTGGCTTTAATTGTTTAATATGCCTGTAGAATACTAGTGTAGCAGTTGCGAAAGCTAATGAAGACGACGCCAGCAAAAAGTCTAAGGTGAAAAATGGCAAAGTGGCCGCGTCTTCCCCCAAAAGGAAAAGAGTAGCGTCTGCTTCCGACCCGCCAGCCAAGAAACCGAAAGCAGAATCTAAAAAGGCCACCCAAGATTCAACTGTAACATCAAAGACGAAAACAACAGCAGCAGAAACAACCAAAACGACAAAGAAAACCGCGAAAACGGCCAATGCAACTTCTCCCGCCAAAACGACAAAGCCGAAAGCCGCCAGTGGAGCAGCTGCTAAAAAGGCGCCCAATAAAGACGCTGTTTCTCCTGCAAAAGCCGCTCCCAAAAAGTTAGCAAAAGCTAAAGCTTCTCCAGCTCCGAAAAAGTCTCCACTGCAGAAAAAAACTGGCAAAGCCGCGGCTCCTAAGACAGCCTCTCCAGTGAAGAAACCCGCCAAGAAGCTTACAAAGAAAGCAGCACCTAAGAAGAAGGCTGAGCCTGTCACCGAAACAGAGTCCGAGGATTCTCAAAATGAAGAAGAGGAAAAAGGCAAAGAAGTCATAAGTAACCACAGCGAGCAACCTGAATCTTCTTCCGAATCAGAAACAAAACCCAAGGCTGAGAAAGCCAAGCCTGTCAAACGAACCAAAGCCGTTCTTGATGAAGAGAAACCCCCTAAGAAAATTAAAGGTAATTATTACCCTTTTTTTCGTTGCAGCAAATTTTGACATAATATGGTGAACAGATCTCCATTTATTCAATATTTCTTAAAATATTTTTGTTTTCATCATTTGTCTTACACATTTCGTGTGCACTCTCTGCGCAGAAACTTTATTTACTTTTAATAAAATGTTTGAACCAATAAACTTGACATAGGCAGATTCCTAAAATTTCCGAGTTAATTTTTATTTTCGTGGTTTGTCTTCGATTTATTACTAGTATTTATTTTCATTGTTTCTTTATTTTAATAACCGTAAAGGTGTTTCAGTTTTTAGGTTTAATTTTGTATCTATCTATCTTTTAACTTCTTTTTCCAATCTCTGAACCAACTTATTACTACTACTAATGATTTGCATTATTTTGTATTCGCTTGATTATTTTGACTCATTTAACTTTCTAAAAATGAATTTTATTTTCCTTTAGCTGTTCCCGAGGTTACAGCCGAGCCTGTTCATAAACGTGGGATAGGTTTGGTTCTTGTTTTGGGTCAAGGTGACGTAGGCCAATTAGGCCTCGGCCCCGATATCATGGAAAAAACGCGTCCTTTCCCCGTGCCTTTGAAAGACGGTCAACTCAAAGTAATGAATGTCTGCGCTGGTGGCATGCATACGGTTTGCCTGACAGAAGGAGGGGAGATTTGGACATACGGTTGCAATGATGAAGGCGCCCTCGGCAGAGACACCAGTGTCGAAGGGAGCGAAACTGAACCCGCAGCGGTTGAGCTTCCCGGACCTGCAGTGCAGATTACAGCAGGCGACTCCCATACTGCTGCTTTATTAAAAGATGGACGAGTTTATGCCTGGGGAGCATTCAGAGTAAGATTTTTTTATATATATAATATGGAATTTATCCACTTAGTTGAATATCAGTTAACCTATTGAGCGCGGCATACAGGCGCCGTTGGGCTAGAGTAATGTCACCTCAAAACCTTGCCCAAATTTTAACTCAGGAATTGTCAAGATTTTTTATTTATTTTTTTGCGTACGCCGTTCACGAGGTACACGAATATTTCCAAATGCGGGATGTGCCAGCTGACCGCTTCTTGAGCCTATAACAGCGCACAAATGTGTGTGGGAAGAGTTAGCAGAAGCTTATGTCGATTTCGAGTTTTCTCCTTTAATGCATTGCATTTATCCTTTTTTGTGTCGCTCTGTAGTGTTTTATGACTTCGCTACTTATTTTTACAGTTAACAACTTTCCGAAATCCTTTAACATAAAAGATTGTAGAACAATTTTACTTTCCGTAAATGGGAATGTGAGAAGAAAGCTCGTCAAATACGATAGTGTAGGAAAAACTGTAAACCACCTTTGTGTAATTAACTTACGACCCCGTTGTCTACTCTGCAATGTAAGACGACTTCGTTTATACCTGTTTGCTTAATTGTAAGTATCTGCCAAATCCCAAAGCCTGTTGATTTAAACGGACTCCACTGTACTACTTACGTAAAAATGCCTTCATTGCATAACTATTTGTATTGAGCTCATTTCTAATGGTTCTGTATTATTTCTCTTTTCGTGTATCAATAGGATTCGCATGGCTCTATGGGTTTGACTACGCAAGGAGCCCACAAGCGGCCGACGTTGATCATGGAAGGTGTAGTAAGAATTGCGTCAGGGACGGACCATTTAGTTTGCTTGACTTCTGAGGGACATTTATATACTTGCGGCTGTGGAGAGCAAGGACAACTAGGAAGAGTGCCTGAAATGTTTTCTTCAAGGGGAGGAAGAAAAGGAAAAGGTATTAATGATATGCATAGTGGAAGTTGTAGAATTAACACGGTTTTCTGTAGAATATTTGTTGCGACCTCAAGCTGTTATGTTGGGAAGAGGCAAGAAAGATATCGTTTTTGATGCTGTCTGGACGGGTGCTCATGGAACTTTTGCGAGGGCGAAGGCTAGTGGCGAGATATATGTGTTTGGACTAAACAATTACTTTCAATTAGGTAATATATTCTTTAGCAGTATTACCATTACCAGGAGAACGACGTTGGAAAAGAAATTCAGCTAATGAAATCTTTCATATGGACAGGCTTGGAAGAAGAACGATCGTATTTTCAACCTGAGATTGCCAAAGCATTTACAGGCAAGAAGTGGCAGCATTTCTCAGGAGGCCAGCATCACACTCTCATTTTGGACGATCAAGGTAGGCGATCACAAGCCCAGGACATAAATGTAGAAATTAACATTCCAACTTGCGCAGGTGTGGTGTACTGCTTGGGACGGAAAGAGTACGGGCGATTGGGATTGGGAAAAGAGAGTCCTGATGCTCTAATCCCGACATTGATTCCTACTTTAGAGAAGATCGCGTGCGTTGATATCTCTGCTGGCGTATCGGTTTCCTATGCTGTTACTGATCAGGGTACTGAACATTTCCTGGAATGAGTACATTGTACATTGATGTATTTAATTGTCCGTTTAGGTGCCTTATACAGTTGGGGAATGGGAACGAACAGCCAATTGGGTGTTGGTGACGAGGAAGACGTATTTGAGCCTACGTTAGTGAAGAGTAAACAATTAGAGAACAGGAACGTTGTGTCTATTTCTGCTGGTGGACAGCACACGGTGATGTTAGCTGTGGACAAAGAAGAGAAGAAGGAAGAGAAAAGCGAAGAAAAATAAATGACGTCATCGGTGCTTGCTTTGCTGGCTTGCGTGTATTGAACTGTAAAAGAAAAAAATGGGCGAAGGGTAGCAACAAGAATTTGCTTAGAAGAAAATGGAAAGGAACGATTTTCTCACTATACAGATTACTTCAAATACAATTCCGATTTGCCAAGAAAAAAATCTACTTATAACCAAACATTAACCAGAATACTTGTTCCATGCAAATATACTCTGTATTCGTAACCTAACTACTGGTAGTTCAGTAAGAACTTTTCATATACAAAACTTTACAAAACCAAAATACTCGACAAGTAATCGAACGTATAGAACTGTTTGATTGAACTTATAAAAGTGTTTAATTCAAATTGCGACACATGGACACATCTAATAACAGTAAATAAAAACCACTTAACTGTTCAAACTAATGCACCAAGACACAGAAAAACGGTCCAGAGTAACAAATTATTTTAGAGTGAAATCATGTTTTGGTAACAACGGATCGTATGTAGGCGATGATCTCAGGATCGGTTAAAACTGCCATATGGTCCCTGCCAGGGAACTCTTGATGGTATATCAATTGCTGTTGCTGCCCTTGCCAACGCAAACATCCTTGCAAACTGCGCAGATTGACCGTGCCGTCACCGTCTCCAGTGGCTAACAACGCTTTTCCGTCCGGCATGGTTGTCGCGTATATCAACCTAAGTAAGATATAGCTTTAAAATTTATCACTATTTGTAAGAAAATGCATCACATTCAAAGTCTCAAGGAACGAAAAATCATACGGTGAACGAGTGAAGGTGTAAAAATAAAATAAACAAACAAGAATAGAAATACCTAAAAATCACATGAATAAAATTAAAAAAACTAATTGATAAAGTAATGAAAACGCTAAACAAACATCCAAACATTCAAAATTAAAAGAATAAATTAATAAACAAAAGTACTTTTCCGTAGTAGGAACTCCTGAACCGTGCAAACAATGAACTTCGACACCCGGCGCTTCTAGTTCGTTGGTTAAGTACCGAGTATCTTGCCACATTTCGTACCCCGCAGGGTAACTAATATCACTGTGAAACAAAATCTTTCATAAGTCGCGGAAGTTTTCAAACTAGCGTTGTATACTTGAAGAAATCCGCAAAGTCATGGACAGTGTAGTTACGCGTCGCTGTCGTAACTAAGATTTCGTTGGGATCCCAAAAGTTATCTGTAGGCATCAACCACGCTAGACTAGGCGACGTGCGTTGTTCTTCGCGTAATACACTCTCACTGAGAACTCGGACGCCCAAATCGTCACCTGAAGTTGTTTTAGGGTTCTTTGCGTTAATATAGTTCAACTAGTTTTGCCTTTTACTTTTAAGTTTTGTTTCGTGCATATAATTTAATTTGTTATAATATCTTTCAATTTGTTTCTTCACGCATTGCATTTCTTAACGTATTTATTTTATCTTTTTCCTGACTTATCATGAGAAGAAGTTGTTACCTTGAGCATAAACCTTCAGAGCTTTGACAGTGCCACCCCAAACTCCGGCGACAGATACCAAAGCTCGAATATACTGATCTTTCCAGGCCTGGGTTTGGTGATTTAAAAAGAAGAGAGACATGGGAGATCCCATGCTGTGACTAACCAACACAATCTTCTTGTTTCCGTTCAAAGTATACGTTTCTTCGATAAGTGTTTTGAGGTTAACAAAAAATTCTGCGTTTTCATCTAGATATCGGGGAAGAAACAGAAAAGATAAAATGACTGAAGATAAGGCTTTTGTTTACAAAAGGTTTGTACTTGGCGCTTTGCGGAAATCATACGGCGCTCCGCGTAGCGAAAGATTACGTTCGTAGCCGTCAGGCACTAGCGATGCTGCAATGGAAGCGAAATAATTACTCGGTGAGACATGAGAAGGATCAAGCCACTCGACAGTGCTCGAGTCTCCAAATCCCGGAATACGAGTGTGAACACCGGGGGAATTGGAGGTCGTACGCGAGACGTTGTCATAATACAATCGCATGTTATCCACCTAAGATTACGAAACATTCGTTAACGATTTATTTTCCCCAAAGGATAATTCGTCAAAATTAGACAAAAATAAGTAAATGGAATAGAGCTAGAATTATTTGATATGCTCGTTTACCCAGCAGTCAATGACTAGTGGAACCAAAAGTTCCAGATTAAGCCACAAATCGAACCAAACATCGGATTTTTTACTACAAATGTAATGAACCACTGTGGGCTTATCGAGACGAGCTTCAATTTGGCTTCCCCCGTCTCCGGGAACTGCGGAAATAGATCCAAAATGATCATCGCGGAAAAAGTTTCGGAATTAGGGGAAATAGAAAATGTTCAGAATTTTGACTTACTGAGTACGACAGGGTAACGAAGCTCGGCAAATATAAGACGGGATAGCACAGACAAATAGACGAGGACAGAAAACCATAGTCTCACATTTGCTGCCATGTTTTGTCTCTCCCAAGTTCGAATGAATTGCGTCGCTGTTGGTATCGGAAGATTTTCTCACCCAATTGCATGGCTTTGTTTCCAATCTACGCTTGTCGACGGTGCTACCATCTAGTAGAAACGAACGCCTCTATAATCAACTCTGTCCTTCGATCAGTTTGACCGACACGTGTATTTCGGACGGGTGTTTGTTTTGGTTAGCCGGTTTAGAAGATTTCGCAGCCATGTCGGCCTTCGAAGGTAATTAAATTTCATTTGAAAACTACTTGTACGGAATATTATCATTTTGCTATTTGCAGAAATGGGCGTCCTTCAGGAGATAGCGAAAAGAGTCGAAGAACTAGAATGGACGTAAGTGGTCGATGTTTCGTATTCAGATCGTTTGTCTATACAGTTCTCTTTTGATCTTGAAGTTGTCATGCGTGAAAAACCGTGTCATTCAGTCAAAGCAATATTAGTAGCAGCAACAGTGTAGCATGACAGATCTCTTGTAAAACATCTATATAAATATTGGTTAGTAAGACCAGCCGGCAAAAGGGACAAATGTTGTGGTCTGACGTGTACCGGTTATACTGAAAATTGCTACGATGATTTACCTTTTTCTGGAATTAATTATGGCTTTTATATATGGTCAGTTGTCATGAAAGAATTCATAGGTGTCAGTTACGATGGAAATTCAAATGGCAAGAATTGAAGTAAATACAAATGAAAATTTCGTTTTGCTTTCAGGTTGCCTACCGATGTGCAAGCCGAAGCTATTCCATTGATTTTAGGTGGGGGTGACGTACTTATGGCAGCTGAGACGGGCAGTGGCAAAACTGGCGCTTTTTGCCTGCCAATTTTGCAGATTGTATGGGAAACGCGTAAAGATCTCCAGCAAGGCAAAGGCTCCAAGATGGCCCATATAGCTCCGGAAAATTGGGGTCTGAGTTTGTACGACCGGTTACCTGGTATGGCTGTCACGCCTGACGGTTTACGTTGCCAGTCACGAGAAGCTGGTTGGAATGGGGTTCGGTGTGTGAAAGGCGTGGCCAACAAAGGCTCTTATTACTACGAAAGTACTGTCGCTGATGAAGGCCTCTGTCGAGTAGGCTGGTCCACAGCTGAAGTCTGTTCTTTGTTGTACAAGACCCTTAATCTCTCATGTTACAATCTATGATTTTATAAATAGGCTTCTTTCGACTTGGGAACGGATAAGTTCAGCTTCGGGTTCGGTGGTACGGGAAAAAAATCGCACAACCGTCAATTTGATGATTACGGTGAAGCTTTTGGCCTTAATGACGTCATCGGCTGCTTGATCAATTTAGATCATGGGGAAATTAGTTTCACGAAGAATGGACGGAACTTGGGGCCCGCGTTTCGGATTCCCGCACAGCTACAAGGAAGCCCTTTCTTCCCGTCTTGTTGCCTTAAAGTTTGTTTTTGAATCCTTAGTTATACGATTATCGTTTTTCCTAAATATTATTTTTTCGACGTCAGAATGCTGAATTAGTTTTCAATTTTGGTGACCAGCCATTCAAATATGGCCCGCCTGAGGGTTACTTGCCATTAGTCGACACTCCTGAAGATTCCTTGGTCAATAATAGCATTACCGGTGGAGCTCCTATTCCGGCTAAACCCGGCAAGAATACTAGTAACGCTCCCCAAGCTATTATTCTTGAGGTATTTAATTATGTATATTATTGACATAAAACTGACAAAATTAAACGTAAAATGTAAAACTGACGTTATTAACCTCACTTCCTTATTTGACAAGTCGTAAGCATAGTTTTCCCGTCTCTGTATAACAACCAGGGGCGTATTTAGGGGGGGGGTCGACCCCCCCCCGAAATTTTGATTTTATAATGGGGATTAACCCATATTAACCCCCCCCTCCCCGAAACTCCCCCCCCCCCGAAATGAAATCCTGGTTACGCCACTGATAACAAAATACTAGTTTGACGTAAAAACGAAACCACACCAATATATGCGGATGTTTTTTTTATCTATACATCAATTTTGAATTTATTTTGTATTATATATTTATTCGTGCTCCTTTACCAACTTGTATTAATCCGCTTTTGTTATTGCAGCGTGTTATATTGAACATTATTTATTTGCACACGAGTAATTCTTTTTATCTTTTCCCATTCTTTGTAGCCGTCGAGGGAATTAGCAGAACAGACTTACAAGGAACTTAATAATTTTAAGAAATACTTGGATAACCCGAACATTCGTACCGTGTTAACTGTGGGAGGCGCAAACGCTAAAGAGCAAATTGCGGAATTACAAAACGGAGTAAGAATTTTGGACAGGATATGTCCCTTGTCAAAACTTCAATGCCTAATTCCTTTCTTTCATTTCAAACATAGGTGGATATTGTAGTGGGAACACCGGGTCGTATTGACGATTTGGTCAGTACGGGTCAAATCAACCTATCTCAGATTCGATTTTACGTCCTAGATGAAGCGGATGGTTTGTTGCAGCAAGGTCACGGCGATTTGATTAATCGTCTGCACGCCAGAATCCCCAAACTGAGTCCGGAAGGAAAACGCTTACAAATGATCGTGTGTTCTGCTACATTGCACTCATTTGATGTGAAAAAAATGGCTGTAAGCAAACATCTTTTCTTTTTGGGGTGCATTTATTAAAACCCAATCCCGTTTCCGATTTCAAAATTTCGTATCGCCTTTATGATTCTGTTATGGCTAGGAACGGTTGATGCATTTTCCCACGTGGGTAGACTTGAAAGGTGAAGACGCTGTGCCGGAAACGGTTCATCACGTAGTAGTTCCTGTCGATCCTCGTGCTGATAATTCCTGGCTCACTCTCAAACACAAGATCCGTACTGATGGCGTGCATGCCACGGACTTTGTGCCTGGAAACACAAGCATGGGTACTACGCCTTTATCGCAACAAGCGAAATTCCCCTAATTAGTACCTTTTACTCGTGTATTTGTTTTCCCCTCTTGTAATTTTTTAATTCATTATTTAGTTTGGTTTCGTTTTATTATTATTCCGTTTTGTTCGATTTTTTAAAATCAAATGTCCTTTTTCTTTCTTAGAGACGTTGTCGGAAGCCGTAAAGATCCTAAAAGGCGAGTATTGCGCCCGAGCGCTGAGGGAACATAAAGTTGACCAGGCCATCATTTTCTGTCGAACAAAAGTAGATTGTGATAATTTGGAAACTTACTTGAAGTCCGTAGGTAAGCTAAATTTCGAGTTCTTTTCTATTTATCGCATTTAAATCCAAAAATCATGTTAGACCCGAAGTATTTTTCGTGCGTTTGCCTCCACGCTGATCGTAAACCTGAGGAACGCCGAGCTAATCTGGAAGCTTTCAAGAAAAAAGAAGTTAAGCTTTTAATCTGTACTGATGTAGCAGCGAGAGGTTTGGATATTTCTGGACTTCCGTTTGGTAAGACTTCTTTTATTTACTTATTATTTTCTGTTTCCTTATTTTTATATTTATTATGTGTCTGTTTCTTTATTGTTTTATTTATTTATTATGTGTCTGTTTCTTTATTGTTTTATTTCTTTATTGTGTATTTGTTTCTTAACTTTATTATTTATTTAATTATTTTCCTTTTTAACAAAGAATAATTGAATTTACAAGGAAGATTGATTATGATGGTTTTGATTTGATTGGCAGTGATAAATATGACCTTGCCGGATGAAAAGTCGAACTACGTGCATCGCATTGGTCGTGTCGGACGAGCTGAGCGCATGGGTTTAGCTATTTCCTTAGTCTCCACCATGCAAGAAAAAGTGTGGTACCATGGACAGTGGTGTAGCTCACGGGGAAAAAACTGTTATAATACGAACCTTGTGGAGCAGCGAGGTTGTTGCATTTGGTATAATGAGCAGCAGGTAAGGTTTCTTTTTCGTATTTTTTTTTTAGAAGGGGAAAATAAAGGGGAAGAGGGAGATGGGGTGCGTGCGTAGTTTAAATTTTGGGGGCTTCTCCATTGCATGATGAGTATGAAGGTCGAATCGTGATGCGGATTCGTTGTTTGAGCATTATGTTTCACTTTTCAGTGCCTGGCGGAAATTGAAGAGCATCTCGGAGTGACGATCCAACAAGTCGGGACTGATATTAAAGTTCCTGTAGATGAATTTGATGGCAAAGTCGTCTACGGTCAGAAAAGAAAACAGACAGGTTCGTCTTCCGGTAGAAACGAGCTGTTTCATTGAGTATGTGAATTGTTAACAGGTTCGTCCTACCAAACGCACGTAGCACAAATGGCTCCGGCAGTACAAGAATTGGCAACTTTGGAGGCGCAGGCACAAACCATTTTCCTGAAGCGTCATTACAGTCGACTTCGCTAAGAAAATATGTAACCGATCACGTTTCCAGCTCGGCATAAGAAACTTATGCGTTCCGTTTTTCCTGCTATTCAGCGCATATTAATTCTTCCTTGAGCGTTTCCTTGTTACTCAATGGGGCTGACTTGGGAGGGGGGTGGGGCTGGGGGAGTGGAAGGCAAGGTGAATGAAAAAGAAAGTATAGGGGGGTGAGTCGGCCCGAATGTGTCTGTTATTGTTTTGAGTAACTGCGAGCATTACGTGGAATACAAGCATTAGAAAGCATTGCGACCAGGTAGGCCCGGTGCATATTTAAAGCCGTGGATCGATTATGCCGTCATGCTTCAGTAATCACCCTTCTCCCCATCCTAAGTTCTTCTGTTTGTTGTCTAGCTTTTTGGCACGAATTGGCTCGGATGGAGCGCTGATGAGGAAACTTGAATTTTATGCGGGGGGTTGCGCTGACCTATGACTCACAACCTTCAAACGCAATACAATTTTTTATCAAAACTTGCAACCGTTATCAAATTTTATTCACAACTTTACCTACGGTGTTGCGTACGTTTTAGGAAATTTAATAGCGTTATTGAATTGTGATGTGATAGAAATGAAAATAAATATTTTTTGTCCGTTTTCTGAAATTGTATTTCTGTTACATTTGCAGTGTAAATGAGAATGCGAAATTTGATTCCTCTAAGCTGTAAGGAAATGTAAAAGTACCGCAAAATTAATAAAATATATGACACGGAAAGATAGGTAATCTACCTCGGTTTTCAGGAGTGTCACATCCATTGGAAATGAAGGATGAAATAAGTTAAATATACCGTTAATCAATAGAAATTGCTTTGCATTACTACGTATTATATTCGATATTTACGGTCTTAGAATTCCTCGCATTCCAGAGCATTGTATTGTATGTTAGCAGCGAATGTTCCGGATAAACCAAATTGTGATCAATGAAGTGTTAATTCCTTCTTAGCGTATCAAGGGAAATCCCGGCATTTTCTTCTTATGATGTCACTATGTCTCTGTAACTTGACTTCGCAAATTTCCAGCTATGTAGTATTATTTTCGCAGGATAATTAACAACTTCATAAAATGCGCGAACACCCCACACATGACTTTCGTCTTAATGGTCTCGTTTGCAACTCTGTTAAGTAGCTTAATAAAGCCAAGAAAGGGTGCTCAGGGTCGAAGTCGTATTCCCCCAATCTAATTAGCATGGCAGCTTTTTTGTCACGTTTTACTTACAAACAGCGTTAAGTGCCACGCAGCACCCGTTAAGTTCACGTCTTCCATGGTTGTTTCCAAGAAGCTTTTTATTTTCACGCCAAGGAGATTGGAAGTCGTTTAACCTTTTGACCTGAGCTAATGAACTGGCATCGAATTAAATCCTTCACTTGGTCTTTAAAAAGGTCCCTTCCCGTTCATTTATTTTTTCTGGGACTCGGACGCCTCGTGGGAAGGAAGTTATCGTCCCGCCCACCCGCAGGACAAAGGACGCCGTGGACGCCTTAGGACGAAGAGGTGCTCTGGTTCGTGCGGCATTCTGAAACCGTAAAGGCAGTCAAGAGCAAGCATTCTATCGTGACGGATTCTTACGACGTGCTAGCGCATCACCGACAATCCTAATCGAACCAGCAGGAGTTGTTTCAGTGCTTCAGCCTCATCGTGCCCGGAACGTTTATATGGCTTCATTGCTAATCCCGTAACTTTATGATTATGTGTTAGTTTCCGTACAGTACAGTGCTCGTCAGTTTTATACAGCAACGTACAGTCATGCCTGTGGACGGCAGAGATTCAGTGCGAAATAGCCAAAACCGGGCTTGTTCGGTGTGTTTGGGTGAATTGAATACAGTGGAATCGTATTTCAAGAGAGCGACGGTGGTAAGTTCAATTTCTCTGATCATTGCTGTTCCATTAAAATATCTAAATGTGTCTACGTCGAGAGACCTTAAACATGAGCTAATTGGGAAGAGCCTTGAAATCGCACCGGAGCAATTTCTTGTGTGCACAGGTGTCAGTCGCCGGCCAGAAGTTTGAAACTGAGCCAAGGCCGGCGTCACAAAATAAATGCGTACTGTTTCCTCTACAGATGCATACTCGTAATGTGCTTTACGTATCGCGCCTGTTCATTCTGTATGACGCCAATACGAACTTGTTTCCTCATCTCGGTTTCATATCTATTAGCCCCTAATGATTACAGCCCATGATAGTAAAGCTAGTACACTACTGCCCTTTCCTGGCACGATAAGTTGTATTTGCTAATTGTGTCTATTTGGGGAGAAGAATGCTAATTTGTAAGCCAACTTCACGGTCTTTGCTCTGGCTACTGGCTTCGTTGAGCAACTGAAGTGCGTGGCAGAGCATATAGCAAGTTTTATGAACTAGTTTATTATGTTGGCTTTTCCACTTAAAGACTCCCAGGCATTCTGTGGTAGTTTAGAAAGGTCCGAAAACGACTTTTAATGGGTTTAAAGCTAAAAGGGCCTAGGCTGCAGGGTGGGTGGGTTTCAGTTTTCAGTTGAAAGGGACACGAAATACCGATATTAGCCTAGTTCAGTGTTTTTTGCCCTTTTTTCTGCTGGCAACTCCGCTTCTGTTTTTCGTTCGCTCTTTCACAAGAGTTGTGAGAAACTTGACGTTTGTCTCTCACTAAAGTGTAAGGACGTGTAACCTGTCGACATTTTTCCGCTACATTTAAACTACAAAGTTGTTCTAACTGTTCGATACTATTAGGCCATGGCTGCCAGCCACTTGTACTCCTGTTCTCTTTTAAGGCGTCAAATAATTCAAGCGTTTTTTTTCCGTTTAGAGTAGCATGAATAATCCATGTAATTACGCTCATTAACTTTAACGGGGAAACTCCTTTACCATTAGCGGTCTCTTTTTCAGGAAAATTTCGTTCGAGCGAAGCTTTATTTCCGTAACGCACCTCAAAGCAAACTAATTGGTTAGATTAATTTGAAAATGGGCAAAATGACCGCTGCTAATTAATATTGAAACGAAATAATGTTTAGAATGTTTTAAATCAGAGTGCAAAAAAAACAGACGTTGGAAAGTCAAAACTTCGCTTATATGGATTTCGTTGTATTGTGGCTATATTATTGTCTAGCTATATATGGCTACAATCGTCAATAAAATCAAGTAAAATACTCCACAGAATGTTCAGTACAATTAGTCTGAGCTCTACTTTCCGGACTAAACCCGAGTGCTATGACTTAAATTAACCGGTGTTTGACTGTTGTCCTGTTTTATGCTTTCATAAATGCTTTGTAGAGGTTTGACAGTGAAGCCAAGTCTTCAAAAATACAATGTGTGCTTATGGTAGTAAAATGTCAAATTCAAGCTTTGTTGTATATTCCTATGCACGGAAGGAATCTGTTCTTGGGTTTTTCAATGTCAAACGGAAAAATGACCTTCACTTGCTGTCTTCTTCAAACGGTTTTGTGCAGCATGGCCGGTATGGTTACTCTAAAGAAAAGAAGCGAAGAATGGAGGGAAGATGTGATGCAGCAAAATGGCACGTAGGTAGGGGTTAAAAATGAAGCTTACGACACCAAGACCCGGATTCAAGGATTCCTAGCGCCATGTGTCTTTTCACGTTTCTCATTAACAAGGTATCGGTGTTCGGAACGCGTAAGGCTTGATATTTACCAGGCGGAAAAGCCGGGGGGCGTTAGTCAGCGTCCAGTTCTCAAATTTTCATGTCATGGCGGCTTGGGGAAGCCACAAAGTCATTATCAGAGGCTTTATTCTCTATTGAGTGCTTCACTATGAGAGTTTGAATGAATACTACGAATCATGTTCAATTGAATAAGTGCAATAACAAGAATAGTATTACATTTTTTATAGAAGCGAAATATAGAATCCAAAAACATCTTTGTCCACGGGAATGTCAATGTAAATTATCACTAACTATTCCGAGGTCTGTTTACAATGGTATTTTTCTTAAGAAAAGTGTTAAAGCCGCAAAAAGTTCGCCGTGGGAGTCAAAATGAAGACACAGGGTCGTGTGTGCTGGGACACGAAAAAAAGGGCAAAAAGGTGGAATGTATAGGAAACGACCTTTACCTGCATTCAGTGAAGGTTGGCTTTCTACCTGCTGTATACAACTTGGCTAATCTTTTCCTAGGAAATGCGGTTTATTTATATATCAAGAAAATACAGTAAACACTGGTCAGTGCATGTATTGTCTACGCCAGTCAGTTCAGCGAATGATTTGTGGGAGATACGCAAAAGACACATGCAAACCTTACATCAGCTGTGTTCTAAAAATCAGTGTGCGAATCCTAAATACCAAAGCTCGGGAAATTGCATTGTGATTGCGTGGGAAGTATGTCGGTAGTGCACGTATTAGGAAAATCGAGGTTTAGCCGCGGCGTAAGTTCACTTTTCGTTTCTAAGTACCGTGCGTTTTGTCAATAACTTTTCCTTATCATGCAAATCGCTAAGTGTATCCAAGGGGAACATTCCGACCTGTTTCTCAAATGGGGAGTGTCGCATTCTTGGTTCACTGGGACTGTGTAACTTCTAGGCGTCTGTATTTGGGGAACCTTTTCGGTGACGGAAAAAATTCTCCCTCTGCTTATGTGAAGAATTCACGTTCTTGTAAGGAGAAGCGTCAGGTATTGTAGGTTCCGGAGTCCTAAGCGACCTGGATACAATAGTGTAAAAACTTGTTGACAAGGGGGAAGAACAGGTTCTGTTTAAACCACAAGAGGGAAAAAAATCAACGGGAAAAAACTCCCGAAGGGTCAAGACACTCTTTCGTTCGGGACTTTCTCTGTTTCACTGTTCAAATCTAGGGTAAAACTGCTTATAGGGCTAGCTGCTTTCTCCTACCTTAATTAACAAATGCCCTAGTATTTTTTAAAGAGTATTTCTTGCTAAAAGAAAAAGGCTTAAAGAAAAGGGTAATGAAAAAGCAATAGGAAGTTCAAGGAAGCTTGTAGTCAATGAAAAGGCTTGGGTGAATATGGACCATGGGTGTATGGAAAAGAAGTAAAGGAAGACATAAAATTGCGTATCGCATTACTGGTAGTGGAACAGAAACTGGTGGGAAAAAACGGGCTTGGACATCCAGGAGCGTCCTTTTTTATGTCATTTCCCCTGTTCAGTTTTCTTCAACGAAAAGCTCGGATTTCGTTCTGTGGTTCATTGCTCACTTTATGCTATAGACGAAGTTTTCCTTTTCAGAATCTTTAGTGCTGTTTTCCCGATTGTTGGGAGCTATTATTCTTGCGAAGAAAGCTCTAAAGCAATCATTACATTTCTAAAAATAAACGCTGTAATTGAGGTTACCTTAAGATAAAAAAAATGTTTTCTTCACGCCCCGTTCGTCGTACTAGTTTTCGTCTTTTGTAATAACGGAAAGTCTATATCTTAGTACTTTTCTATCAGAGGAATGGGTGAAGGTTTATTTACGTAGTGGAATTTCTCCTTTCAATCAGTTCCGGAACGTACAGTCCATTGAAACCAATGAAGAATGGCGGACTTTTCCTTTCTTTTATACTCCAGAGGCTAAATCATAGCTTTTTAACTGTATCTGATTATCGTGTTCTGTCAACTTTCAGTTATTTAGTTGTCAATTGGGAGCTCAGAGTTTCTCATAACTTTCCTTTTTCTACGAATAACTATCGAGAATGTGCGTAATTCCATTGTGCACGGTACATAACTCCCATAATCTCTCCGGCGCCCCAAAGTACTCCGTTATTAGAGTGCAACGAATAGCCTTCGATTAACAAACGTCGAACACTAACCTTAAAAAAAGCCACTTTATTACCACCCCTCACTTCAATAAAATCAAACTTCTCCTAAATACTTTTACTGCCCCGGCATATACTATTACTAGTTGGACAGGGAGGCGGCTATTACGCAACAGTGATCAGGAAAATTTCATACTGATGCGTGTGCTCGTGACATTTACCATTTGCATGTTGGCGGATCCTTCTCGAAACCCCCTCCTCCACCAAAAGTAGCATCCCTTTTTACTTTTTTGTTGGTTAAAGATACCACTTCCGGCGTCATCACTTCCTCTGTTCTGTTATCCAGCCCTAACAATAGGCTCCTAATAAAAGTGAAACAAAGGAGCCCATCTCGTCGGTATTCATTCACGGGGAGAAATTTGTTTCATCGCCGCTGCTGTTTAGAAAGGAAAAAGTGATTGAATTTTAGGGATTCTATGTCGTTCACGATTTTCTCAGGCAAATAAATGAACCAGCAAGTTGTAGCTGCTGGCTATAGGTCCTATCCATGCCAGGTGTAAACTTACGCTGTATAGCATAGTTGTGGCCGCTGCTCTCCATCCTGGTCTCCCTAGGGTCCAAGGTACCTATTCCATAGGGATGTCCAACGTATATACAACCAACGTCAGGTGCGGGTGCGGCCACTCACCTGGACGTTGTTGGGGTCTTCTATAGCGTTGGCATAGGCAATGCCGAGTTCAGAATACCATAGTTGGGTTTCTACCACGCTAGCGAGTAGTACTTGTGTTTTCGCTTGCGATTCAATATTGCCGAATTACTCCAGCATTGCAAAACAATTCCTCCTGGGAAGCTAAAAACAATTGGAAAGTGGTTGTAAGTTTATTGGATTCTTCCCAAGGATTAACAGTGTTTATCAAAAGTTTGGGCAGCGTTGTTACACTATCGCTGTTGGCAGTCACTACTGTACCCAATGACTGTAATGTTAATTGACCCCTGGTGTATTGCGATGTTGTCATAGTGTGGGTCAGAAGTTCGGAGTTTTTCGCGGTGAAGGCCAAGTTTACGGCAGTCGTCTTTTTTAGCGTTATCGCCAGTACAAAAAGATGTTTAAAGAGATACGTCCGCATTTATCGTGTCACCAGAGGCAAACCGGTTAACATTCAAACTAACTTGGTTATACCATGGTTCTTCCAAGCCACGTTCACTTGTAATAACCAACCCAAGTTCGGTTATATTCCAATCCAGTTGGCTTGTAATAACCAACACAAGTTCGGTTATTGTCACGTATTCTTGTGCTAATCCCAACAACGGTTAACATATCCGTCTTGGTCATTCCTACGCGACAGAAATCTCAAATTAACGCGCGTCAAGCATCTCTCGCGCATTAAAATCCCCAGCTTTTACAGCAGTGGCCTTATTCACGCGAGGTTCAGGATCAAAAACCGAAACATAAAAGTAGACAGCTTTAGGGGCTTTTAAAAGCTACGCGCATCTAAAGAAGCTTCTTGGTTTTCTTCAGTCTGACCTCAATCTTTTAACTTTTTTCCTTATTCGTTCTGTAAGTGTGTGCGGCTTTTAAAAATCCTATCCCTTACCAGCCGAGATAACTTGAATTTCATTAAAGGACGTTTCAATTCTGCATCTTGAACTCACTTTACATCTTGAACTCACTTTATATCTTGAACTGACTTTACGTCTTGAATTTCACCGCTTTTGTAATAAAAATTCCGAAATTTGGAACGCATTTTCACGACCCGTTTGGACATTTCCGGAAAATATGCTGTGTCAACCATTTAAAAAGAATCCTTTACTTTTAAAAGAACATTAACGAGGAATTGTTTCGGCCAACGCTCCCCAAAACATTTGATAAGCCCTATTTTCCTGGTGTAAATTTGAGAGCAAAAAAATGTATAAAAAATAATCGTTGCCTTGCAGCATCTTCTGGAAAGGAGAGAAAATGTCAGGCCCACTCTCCCCTGGCTTCACGTACGCAGGCTGGCATTGAGAGCACGATGCCAAGTGTGTAAAGGGGTCGTTGGAGCGAAGATTAGCATCGCATGGGTAAAAGGTGGACAACGTTGTTTGCCGGGAATACTCGGTGAGAGTTCGCAAACCTGTTCTGACTCCAAGTGAAATTGCATCAACGGTGCCGGATTTCTAGACGTTGCAAGCTTGTGTTTACCTGGAATAAAACGTGACGGTGTGTCGCAGTGTATGGACCTAATTATCTCGTCAACCTCAAAATGGCACATGTGGCCGTCTTAAAAGCCCAGAATCGGGCCACTCGCCGGGTGAGCAAAAAATGAATGTTGTTGCGGTTTTTCGACAATCATTATTTCGTTATCCCTGGGAAAACGGTTTATGATGGCTTTGCAGGTGGTTTGACATACTGAAGCTTTTGCGAAGTTAAAAGTTTCCTATCGGTTGTTGTTTTCAAAGACGGCGTGAAAAAGAGAGAGTTTGAGATCCAGCCAGGATTATAGCCCCCTGAAGGAAATAGGGGTGGGAAATCGAATTGGGAACATCAGTGGGTTTTAGATGTGTTAAATTTAACAATTGAGGTAGAAAAAAGAAATACCACTCGTCAGCATTCCCTTAAGCGATCGTCTTGTACTTAATTCAGACTTATATCGAGATAAGTCCTTGTCAACTTGACGCCTTTTTATGGACTCTTCTCATGCTTTGTTAATGAAGAATTTTAACTTTTTCATAGTTTTATTTGCTTTTGTAATTTTAATCTTTATTTTTGGTGACATTTTCCTTATTTTACTTCTTTAGGGCTGTGACCCGCGTGCGGCGACCTGCAGGTCCAAATTGCAAACGAAACGGGCCAAGTTAAACCAAGAAATTAATAAAGAGCTGCGGTTACGGGCCGGAGCAGAGAATTTGTTCAGGTTAGTATCGACCAAACGCCGCTTTGTGTGTAATTCAAATTATATTTCTATGGTGTTCTATGTTTAAAAAATGCGACCTTGATCGTGACTCGGTTGTCACTTCACGGTCGAAAGACTTGTGTTTTGTCACGAAAGTTTACTCCCCAACATCTGTTGTCGAAATCTAAATACTACTGCTGTGGACCACAACCGTGGACGGGTAAATACGATGGGCGATTCTGCAGATCTAGCTTGTGATCAATTAAAGAAAGGCGCGAAAGACTCGTGGGGTTGCCACTATTTAGCAACAACGTGGCAGTATCACGTTTCTAAGTGGTTTAAGGCCACATACACCGTGACGGCGCTTTCAAGCTAAATAATGACTTTCGTAGAAATTCCGCTGTTTTGCAATTCGTCTGGTGTTTTCTTTAATGACGTCCTCTTTCCGTTGTAATTTCTATTCTATTCCTGAATAGTTGGATTCCTATCACTGTTGTTACAAAATACTTTCATAGACAATTGTTTTAAAAGCTCCAAACAAGGTAAACTCACAAATCGTTTGAGAAAACAAAATCTTAAGTGTTTCTAAATAACAAGATTACAAACACCAGTGTTGACAAAAATGTTAGTTAAGTATCAAATCGCAAAAGAAAACAGATAGCTAAGTAATCTTTAGATATGCTTTGTTTAAAAAGAGCCACGGACTAACGTGGGCTTGGGTTCGTTTGGACGAAAAATAAAATAATAATAATAATGTACAATTAATGCGCGAAACCTTATTCTTAAATTTTTAACCATGTATACGTTTACCGCAATTTAGTGTTTTACTACTCTGTTAATTATACAATAACTGTAGAACGTATTCTTCAACAAAACTGAACAAATTAATTTCAAGTGTAATTATCTGTTGTACTCCTAAAATCATGTGTTAAATTTTCTGTTTCACACTACATTGTATATGTGTAATAAGGTAGCAAGGACCTTGTTATTTTCCTGACTTTTACGATAACCATCTATTTCCTTCTTGGTCATTGCCCTGTTTTTCCTTGCGACAAACCCACAACTTCAGTTTTGTTATCACAACAAAAAATCTTGCTTGTACCCAGGCCCGTATCCAGGATTTTGGTTCGGGGGGGGGTTACAGCCTGTACCACACCAAAATTCTGGTTTTGGGGAAGGGGTACTAGTAAATAAAATATTTGTAATGCAAACAAAAGAAGAAGAGAGTAATACTGTGTTTCTAAGATAACATATACAATCTAATTACTGTGACTTCCGTATATGTGAAATACATAATATGTA
>JAHZNP010000518.1:0-52796 GCA_020615345.1 Triops cancriformis | reverse complement strand
TAAGTCAAAACAAATTTCGAGTTTCCCCGTTTTAGCGCGTTTTTATTTAGTATTAATACATGCTGGAAGTCAAATTTTGATTACTTCAAATTCTGCATTAACAATGGAATATAAGATTTATTTATGACAAGCCGGTAGGATGGGCCCCTAGACTCGTGGGGCCATGGCCCAGTTGGCCCATGCGGAAAGACGGCCCTGGGTATACACAAACCTCACACCGAAGAAAGCCGTAGGCGATAATACACCAAACAATCGGCGTGGTTCGTCTTAAAATTTTAAACTAAACTAATACTTCACCGACCTGTCACTTCGCTCTGACATGCCTCCGGGTCGTTACAGAGTTCAGCATGTGAAAGCGTAATGCAGGAGACTAAACAACTTAGGAATCCTCATTCCTCATGTTAAAACTCTCATTTCATTGTAACTTGTCCCATTTTTTCGAATTTCCACCAATGCGAAGCCAGGATTTTCGGATGGTGGTCGCTATTTTTGCGGGAAATTAAAAAAATACGATTTTTTGTTGGACTTTTTTTACGAGGACGAGCATCGTACATAAAAGAAACACTAGATGGCAGAGATCTACAATGTTAAAACTAAACACAAACAACTTTTGTTTATAAACAGAACAAAATTGCTTTACTTACAGTTCTTAGAATTGACAGCGTACTTTAAATATTACATTACGCTAATCTTAAAAAAATATCCCAGAGAAAATCCATAGCTTGTGTACGCTTCTTAATGTCTAACACACACTTTGTGAATTCTAAAAAACTAATTGACATTCAGAGCCCAAAATGGAAAACTCATCCGAAAGTAACTGGGCACTCAACCCTAGGCACTCACACAACGTGGAAAATACGCCTTCGTCAATGACATCCTCCTCTGTCTCCAGCCTACCATCGTTCCCACCACTGTGTTACCCGCCTCAGCCTTCGCCGGTGGACGGCGCGAATTCGTACCTCGTACCTCCATCCATGGCTTCCCCGTCCAACTGCCTAGCTGTTCCTAGTCAACAAAGCTACCCGTACTCTTCCCACCCCCATCATTCTTACTATGGCGGGATGCTAGCTTCCCAGCAAAGCTACTTCCCGCCTCCCCCTCCATTTTACTCCTCTTACTACCCAACTAACCCGCAAATATCCACCTCCTCAGCCTTAACCTACAATCACCAAAACACGTTATCCAATTTAGCTTCCTCCTGTCCAGCCTCTAGTCCCATCATACCACCTTTACATTCACCCCTCCATTTACCACCTGTGCCGCTCGCTTTCCCGGTACAACTCCCCAAATCTGATAACTTGGGCAAAGCTAACCTTACCGAAGATAACTACCTACCTAGTACCGCCAATTCTTACGCATACCCGACATGGAATTGCGCAGTAGAGCATGAAAGTATCCGGTTGGCGCAGCAATACTCCTCCTGCCAAGTGGAAGACGCGTACCGCAACCGGGAAACCAACACATGGAATCCTGTAATGCCTCCCGAGAAAGTTATAGACGAACCGCCGAAGATTCTTCCGCTCCCCGAAGTTGAACAACTGTCTTCTAACACCCAAGATCGGTACAAATCCACCGGAAATGCAGAATCCACCAACCAGGGTGAAAACCCTCCCCGAAAGAAACCTCCTTCAGCCCAAGACGGTACCGAACCAGCGAGCAATACCAACGTTGAGGGAGACTACGACGACTCTGAGTCGACCTCGTCGTCCAGTACTTCATCCAAAGGCAGTAGTCACAACTTGCTCTCTCCCGGTGCTGAATCGTTCCTCTCCTCGGAGAACGAATCCATTGATCTCGGCTTTGAACACTTATCCGAGACCGAAGGTGTCGATTTGCTGCAGGATTCGCCCTGTTTTAACGACCTACAAAGCGGCAATGTTACGTCATTGTCAAACTTACCCAATTTCGACCTGATGCCCACGGGTCAAAATGAAGCTTTGCCCATTGACGATGTTTCAAACGCGAATGAAAAGGATAATACCATACCTGCAGACAGGCAGGCATCACCTGCTAAGGAAGTATCAGAGATCTACTACGAGAATCACCAAAATACGGGAATTAATAAGGAAAACTTCGTTTCGGGGGATATTGAAGAGTCACCAGTGCTAATTTGTTACTTTTGCCAGGTGCAAATCCAAGCCTTCCAGGATATTAATGAAATCCACCGGAGTGTTCCGGCCGGGACGGTGACTTCCGCTACCAAAACGCCTGTGCTGAGTAAATTGTCGACGATCCTTGACTGCGGCTTTCAGCATGAAGAGCAAGGCTGGGTTTTGTGCCGGAGGTGCTTCGTTTTGATTGACCGCGTCGATCTTCTAGAAATCGAACTCATGTCGGTCAAGCGGGAGATCTTCCGGACTTATGAACTCATCTACAAGCGAAGTGAGCCTTCGCCACCTGCCGTTGTGGCGCAGCCTACCCCAGAGCCTGCGACAGAGCCATTGGAAGGCGGTAACCCTGTAAATAGTGCTAATCTCGTAAACAGTGTACAGGATGACGCGACGGAGTCGGAGAGCGAACTGTCACCAAGGCCAGGGATTTTAACTGACCAAGTGGAAAACGTCCTGCACGAAAGTACTGAAGAGAAAAAAGCTGTTAAGACTAGTCACATCTGCGGCGTGTGCCAGAAATCGTTTTCGACGCGAATCTCATTAAAGCGGCATGTGCAGTTACACAACGGGCAGTTCGCATTCAGTTGCGACCAGTGTTCTCGGGGTTTTACGTCGAAGCATTCGCTTGAGAATCACTTCATGAAGCACACGGGCGATCATAAATATGTTTGTCAGGTATGTTCGAAAGGTTTTATTCAGAAGGTCCATTTGAAAGCGCATATGAGCACGCACGACGGGAACTACCGCTATACATGCGAATTGTGCGATAAAGGTTTCCCGGCGAAAACAGCGCTGAAGGTTCACATGCGGAGTCACACCAAAGAAAAGCCATACGAATGCCCAACTTGCCATCGAGCCTTTACGGTCAAAAGTAACTTGACCGCGCACCTGGCGACTTGTTCCGGCAAATGTCCCTGGGTGTGTGAACAGTGTGGGAGGAGCTTCAGCTTACGTTCGGTGTTTGATAAACACCTGAAAGCGCATGAGGGGAAATTTGATCATTGTTGCGATATGTGCGACGCAGGCTTTCAGAAGTTAAGCCAATTGAAAGCCCATGTGCGAACGCATACGAAAGAAAAACCTTTCCTGTGCCATATCTGTGGGCGGGGTTTTGCGAGCCAAAGTAATTGCCGCGCCCACGAGAAAACGCACAAGAATGAACGCCGGTTTTCTTGTGAGGTTTGTAGTAAAAGCTTTGGTCGCAAATACGCCTTGAATTTGCACCTCAGTCGCCACGAACGAAGCGACGCCAAAGCGACAACGTGATATATTTGTAGGATGTACAGTACAGGAGATTTTTACGATGTCTGTATTGGAAAAAAATGTTTATTTAATTGGGCTTGATATTTAATACAGTATTTTCTGCAAAGAGTCGTATCCTTTTCATTCTTTAACAATTATCAAACCTCTTACTCAATTTGTTCACGAGAGTATAAATTATGGATGTGTCATGCTTTTGACGCCGTTCTCCTTGCGGGCGCCACTTGTAACACCACGAACGCCAGTGGCAATTGCCGAACGGGAATTTATGGAAACGTGCAACAGTCTGAAAAGAAATTATATTTTGCCCCATAGTAAAACTAGTGTAAATTAGCTAAATATGTACTGAAAAACGTTGGGAATGACACTAAAAACACTTAACTATGGATGTTTTATAGTTTAAAGATGTTCACAATACGTGATTTTACCGGCGGACAGAAAGTCTCAATCGCCCTACATTTTTACTTCTAAAAGATTTTGAAAAACGTACCAGTTATGGGCTTAGGACGTAACAGTGTGCCTTCTGCCATGATCTCACCAATGACGAATACGGCGCCATGTTCTCCTTTCATTTAGCTGAGCATTTCCGGCGTCGCCTATGAAAAGACGTCATGAATAACAGTCTCCAATTCGTCGTAAGAATAACGGCGCTGTCACACTTTTTCTTTAATAAAGACCACCAGCGTATTACCTGCCGTGGTGGGGGTCTGGCTATGTGGTGGCCAGGACAACGGTGCGGGTGATTCTTGAGTTCCCGCGCCACATCCAACAATTCAGGAACGTCTCATCCAGCCATCACGGACGGCAACGGTAAAGTGTACTTGCCTTAACCCTTTTAATTTTATCCAAACGAGCTTTGTAGTCTTCCGCGACGTTCTTCAAGATTATAACGGTATGTGTATGCAGACAAACCCATACGCCTGTAAGAAGGCGCTCCGCCATCGTGAACGTGGTAGTACCGGTCATTATCCATACCTAAACTAACTTTCTTTGTTGCGGTAGTGCTAGGGTCCGGAAAATGTCTAGCGCCGCAATCCCATTGGGGAATGTGTCCAACTTGTGCGACTCGTCGGCGATTTTTTTTACACGTTTCTTTACAGCCAAAAAAAATGTAGGGGAAGTGGGACTTCCTGTCCTTTCTGTAAATGAGGCGTACTTATAGATACGTAGTTTCTGGGTAAGGCGTACATATAAATATGCACGCCTTACCCAGAAAACATGAACTTTACTGTTTGTCAGGATAAGCCGTAACTTATGTTAATACTAGGGTAACTCAACCCCAGTGCTCGTCAATCTTTCCTGTGTTACTCAAATATCGCGTACCAGAAAGTCCTTTTCCCCCAATGCGAGTAGAAACTTCAATGTCACCACCCGAAAAAGCAACAAATTTTTTTTCTATGATTTCAAAAGCACTGTGTTACCCTATCACAAGCCGTTACAACTTTCCGGGTAATCAAATTATATTCGTATCGGCAAGTTCGACATTGTTATTCTAGAGTGAAACCCGAGAAGTTAATCAGGGCTAGTTGCGTGGTGTAAACGCGACAGCACGAACCACCTGGGCAGCTTACCGCAACAAAGAACTTCAAATCAGCCTTTCTGATCTCAAAAAAAACCTGTCAATTTTTTAAAATTCTTTATATTTATTACAAATACATGAAATACCACACGTAAGAGCTTCCTTCCGCAATTATTATCTACAGGGTCGTTGAACGAATATATGTGTTTGCAAGTAGAAAGACGCCATGACAATGAAACTGATGAAAAATGTCACCTTGTCCAGAAAAAGTGAAAACGTGAGACCAATAAAACAGGAAGATACATAGAACTATCCCAAAACTTGTCCGAATTTGGAAAAAAATCTATCCTGGCTACAAAATCCATGCCCATGATCTCTCTTTTAATACCATCACCGGTAGACTCAATACAAGCCTTCCAAATCCAATTTGTCACCTTTCAAGAACTATGGACAAAGCAACCATACTTGACTAGTTACCCCCCTTTTCCTTTTCCTCCACAACCAACCTGTCTACTATAGCCACTTCCAGGGCAGGATGCGTTTTTGGTTCGATTAGCAGTCTCAGTTCCAAGTTCACATGCACTACCTTATCAAAAGTCCCATTCGTCGACGCTCGACACCGAGATAACAAGCGAAACGGTACGTTAAGGTACAGATTCCACTGGGATTATTGTTAAACATAACGTTTTCTCAATAGTTCGCTTTTCACTTTTGCTCCCCCCCCCCTTCCTTCAAAGTAGAGATAAATCACAATTCATTAAGCCCGTACGGGAGTATGGAGATCCGTATGCGGCAGCTTATCCAATTGTAGGGCTACTGTATGACTAATGGTAGCCACCGGTAGAGTTCGAAGATTGCTGGCAGCTTCCTCAGCTGCTTCTACTGATGAGGCTCCACCACTGGAGACCGTCTCGGGCGCAGTACTGTATCTCCTTCCCAATATGTGAATGGCAGACACTTTCGCTCTTTGATACGCCATGACTGTATTGATACCCAAAAACCTGTTAGAAAACAAACAGCATTAATTTTGTATGGTTCAAAACCCTATCTTCCGTTCACTTGTGTTCTAAATTTGCCACAGGTGACACTTACCTTAAGCAAACGTATTCGATCAGCAGCGCCACGCCCACCGCCAAGAGTCGAATACCGGAATCCTGATAGATTTGAATGACGGCCCACGCGGCTCCCGCTGCGCTGACCATGCCCGCAATAATGAAACCGGTCTGTAACCAATGTCGCAGGGTCAAGGCGTGTTCCCAACTAATACTGACGCCCTTTTCGACACAGTACGATTCTTGACACACTTTGCACTTTAACGCGTCCGGATTTAATGCGCTCTAATAAACAAACGTTGCCTTAGGAACTTATCCTTCTGTTCTTTTCATTCTCTTCCTTATAGAAGCTTTACCTCGATAATCCATCGTCGAAGACACTCATGGTGAACTACACTCACGTCCCCTTTACAAGCGCAAGGTTGAATCAAAGCCCCAGCGTCCGTACGGTCAGAATCGTAGCAAATAAAGCACTCCCCCTTTTCGATTTCTGCAAAGAAACAAACAAAATGTACATTACACTTTCCACAAAACATGAAATTAAAATGAAATAACTCTAAAAAGAAAATCGCCACGAAATGCACCATCGGTTGGTAAAGCTGACCAGCGCCATCGCCACGTTAAGCTCAATGTCGACGTCCAAATACTCGCTAAGCCAACTTTGCCTTCTTCTGCTAATTCCATTGCGCATTGAAACTCTTCTAACTTGCACCAACGCCAAACATAAACAAAGAGTCGCACACGGCTCTTCACTCGCCAGCTTTCTCTCACTACGGCAAGTAGAACGCCCCAGACCTTATCATCGTTTCAACAAGGGATGACGGGCCAATGCGAGTTAAGTGTATGTCTACACACCGATTCCTCCACAGGCGGGACAAAAAAGGTGAAAAGCTTCTGATTTTGCTTCTCAAGACAAGGCGAGTGAAAATGAGATTACGGCTGTCAGAACGCTCTGGCCTTGATAGCAGCGAGCCCCAATTAGGAAAAAAAATGCGTCCCGTATACTAACACACGCACTCACTAGCATCCGTACGGAACTCGACTGAACTTTATCACAACTTCTTTTCGACGCCACACGTCCTCCAAAACAACAACAAAACTTGCATCCAGACAACTTTACAGCGGATGCTGTGTCGCCTACTTACGGGTACGCAATGCGAAAGGGTTATACAAGGAAGTTAACCAAACCCATACAGGCCAATAATAATTATGGTTGGTAATCCGGTTTCAGCCTGCGGAGTGAATACTGTACGGTTTGTACATTATCTCCTTTTTTTCAAACGAGCGTGACAACTTGTTGCTAAGGGGCTTTGCTACGCCAAGGTTTGACGTACCTCTTCCTTTCTTCTTCTTCTTTTTTTCTCAAGTTCACGGCCTTTCGGAGAGACTTTATGCAAGACGCAAATGTATGGTCCGCGCCATACTCGTCTGCATACGCTAAAAACGGGTTTTTTAACTCTACGACCCAGTCTACCCATTTTTCTTCGCAGGTAAAAAAAAGGACCTCATTACCGCACTGTTTTGGTATTCACAAAACTGGAAAACGTTTAGCTTATATTTTCGATAGGCACTGCTGATTTCGTTAGGTGTCCGAAGAACTTGAGCGCAACTTTCTTTCGTACGAGTGGTAAATGTTGGCTTGTCGCACACTTTCTCTTTTTGTTCGATTAATACTTCCAATAGACACGACTTTCTAGTAACTTAAAAAATGGTAGTATAAATAACCAGTAAGAAATGAAAAGAAAATGGATAAAAACGAAAGGAAATAAATAAACGGAGAATAAATAAAAGTGAACACACGAAAAGAAACTAAACAGACTGAAAAATAGTAAAAATCGAGAAGAAACGAAAGTGCAAAGAACAAAATAATAAAAAAAATTAAAGTAGAAAAAATGTACAATTTTTTCTCCTTTTTCTCCGAATACAATACAATGGAACAAAGACAAAATGCTATACGTAAACATACGCAAAAAGTGGACAAAACAAATACAATGAAAAATGCTCAAAACGTTAACACGTGAAAATACAAATGAATAATGAACGGAAATAAATAATACAACAATAAATAAAAATAAAATTGATCTAGAAGAAAACCTGGACCGAATGACCTACTTAAAAAAAATGAAGTGTAATAGTGAAAAGAAATAAATAAAAAATATAAAACGTAACATAACCGTTCCACTCAAAAACAATGAAAATAAAAGTTAGAATTACCATGCTACAATAACATATATGTAAAATAAAACCAAAAGGAAAGAAATTAATAAGAAAAGTAACGAAAACATGATTATTTGAGAACTTTAAAGCGGGAAAGACACCAAAAATGTTGTGCAACTGAATTGCGTAATTTTCCTTATCAGCAACGCTATGCTCTGCGGACTAAACAAGATTGCAAAGTTCACAGAGCTTAACACTCGCAAAGCGCTCAAGAAGTCAAGTGCTTTGCGTCTTTGCACAACCCCCGAAAACTGTGCATTCATACGCGACCTTCGCACTCTCGCTAGGTCTCGTCGTCTTTTAGCTAAATCATCTGACCTCGCAGGCTTTTTCTATTACCCTCTCCCCCTTTCACAGCCGTATCGACAGATAATTCCGTCACACCGGCAAACGTCGCTGATCCCGGAACCAACAAAGGCGTAACAGGATCGGAGGGTTACACTGTACATGAAAAAAAGGAAGAAAATAAAACGCGCACACGAGCGCTGCTTACCAGCTTCTTGGGGGAACTCGGACGTATAAGGTGCAGCGAAAGTTCCTCCGGCAGTTAATTTGTCTTTATTTTCCAATTCTTGCTCCAAGTCAAACTTCTTGAGGATTTTCTTTGGGTTCAAGATCCATAACTGGTCTGGGCGGATGCAGTTCCAAAGCACACATGGAAACCACAAGGCGACGCTCAACTCCACAACGCGGAAGACCACGTCATGAGTGTTGCGGCTCTCCAAGGGCACCCTAAATTGCGGAACCACAAACAAATAAATATGAAACACGGAAGCTAGGGCCAAAAAAATCGTAAAGTCAAGACATGGACAAGGTCGTCTTCACTTACATTTTCTTCCAATAATCGCCAAATATGTCCGAGAAGAGGAAGGCGCACATGCCAATGAGCATGACAGCTTGGAAGACCAGGCCGAAACGCGACTGATGTAACTGCCCCATATCAACAGACAAGGAAATGCCTGATTGAAATCCGCCCCGAATCTGCTGAAAATAATACCAAACAAGAATTAGCAAAAATTTCAGACAATTCTTTTAAAATTTCCGATCATTCTTTTAAAATGTCAAACATTTCTTTAAAAATTTCCAGATAATCGTTTCGGATACTACGGTGACAATGGTTGTACAAACAAGGCAAAACAATAAGGGGGTTAAGGGTATAACGCACCTGGGTGTCAGACATAAGCCCCTCCCCTTCAGCCAAAATGTCTGATGGAGATCCGGTGACGGGTTTTCGGTTATGGTTGCGGTGGACGGGACTGGCTGACGAAGCATCGCAATCTCCGAGAAACCCACCGCGAACCTACGTACAATAGGACACCAAGATCACAAAAAAGGAAAGAACCACGCCCAAACATCAAAACAGAACTTGAGTAAAGACGAAAAAGGATTCAGTGTACAAACACGTTCTATTACATCAACAACAATAAGGAACTGACTCGCTACCTTGAAATAAACTTCAACGCCGTAAATAAGGAAGAAAATCACCACCACGAAGAGCAATACTGCGTAACAACCGTTGAAAACGGAAGTGTAGAATACCTGGAGAAAACAAAAAAGAAACCGTCAGTAAACAAAATATTTTGCAACAACAAAGCCATAGTGTAATGAAAATATCCTTGTGCTTACTTAAACCGATACAATTCGAAAAGTTCGTGTATGTTTTTTTCCTTCTCAACGTATCACATTTCGTGAGGCTAATTTTAACAATGAAATACATCGTTACCTAGACTGAAATGCGACGCAGTGTATCAATCGACCCATTTCAATGTCACAGCATTCTTTCCCGCCGTTTCAGCATTTTAGCTTTCCCCCTCTGTCACCCTGAAACAGCGGGGGAAAAAGCCAACGAGACGCCAAACATAGCTTTCAACAAAGAGCTCTCGCTTATACACCCTAGCAAGTTTTTCTCCTTTAACGTTTGCAAGAGCACGAAGAAAGTCAATACAACGAACACTGTTCACATACAGATATACGATATCAGAACGTCGTAGTTTCCTGATATATTCGAAAGAAAAAATTACTATGGGGCGCCACTTGGTGCAAGCTTCGGTTAAAGGTAAGAAAGTATTCCGTTTGAAAAAAAAATGTCCGTCTGAGACAACGCTGAAGTGGATCTAAGGAGCATTACGAGAAATTTTCAACAATTCAGAACAAACTTTGGGAAATACGGCCGTAATTTAATGCTATAAGAGTAATATGAGACAAGTAAGACCAAATAAGAAGGAAAAAGGCGGGATCTTTTTGAGGTAAAGTAACGGCATATGGGAAAAAACGAAACCGGATAAAGAAAGGTTGATCGGATAAAAGAAAATCGCTTGGAGACAGTACGATCAAACAAAGGTGGCCGATAAAAAATAGGAGAAATAACGGTGTAAAGGAAAGAGCTGATACCAGATTAAAAAGGTCAGCCGAATAGTTTAGAGGATTGCGTGGCGACATGAGGATCCAATAAGGGCGGTATTCGATAAAAAAGTGAACTTTATGGGAAAAATAACGGCGTAGAAAAAGACGGAATTGATACTGGATAAAAAGATTTACCGTATAACTGCAAACCGATAGGGACAGTATCTCTATACAGATCGACTTCCTTAAACCGTTATGATTGGTAGCCGAAAGCACAGCGAGAGAAGGAAATTGATAAGAGACGGCTTTTCTGACTAATAATCCTATGGGGCGGAGGCTCATCTCTGATTACAGCGTGACCGGTTTAAAAAGGTAGTTGTATCAATTAAAGGACAAAATGGCAGTTTCCATAATCCTTCCCCAAATATTTACCCTTTCTTCGTCCGTCGAATTAACACTCGTCGTCAGCAGCATCTCAGCTGCTAGTAATGAATATGTCAGGACGTTAAAAATGATAAAACCCAGCATGGACTTGGAAAGGAATTGGCGTTCGCTCCTCCCATCTTCTCGCAGGTGGAAGACCTCGGCCCAGAAGCACACCACCAAAGATGACACCGTCAGCAACACCGGGTAATACGCACTACTAAGACTAGCCGACCAACCCTCACTTGTCGACTGAAATGCAAAGGACATTCAGTCATCTGTTTTCCATTTAATCTAGGCTGCACGTGCGTCACTTTCGCGTGGAACTTACTGGATAAGCGAAATAAATGCCGCGTAGAAGCGCTGCAAGGAAGACCAAAAAGTACATAAGCTTTTGGGTCGTAATGCTGCAAGCTTTCGCTAAAGATGGCGTCTTCTGTCGCAAATATTCCGCATGGACGCACATAATCAATTGGATTAAACAGGTCAACGCAACCAGCAGGAAAACCACAGCGAATCCGGCATGATAACCCATATTGGGAGCTCCGCATTCTGCGCCGTCATACTGCACCTATTAATACGCCAAAAAAAAGGGTTTATTTCTCTTACATGCAAATTATGTTTGAAAGGATGAAAGAGAAAGCGAGTTTTACCTCACAAAGACAAACTCCATTCCAGCATTCACCGTGTCCGGAGCAGTTGGCCAAACACTGGTTAAATCCGCCGATAGTGTCCATGCCCATGACCGACTTCAAAGCGCGCACCCACTTGTGCAAACCCGTGGCTGGTTGTCCGTACTCGGAATGCGACGACAGAGGCGTCAACATGGCCAACACAAGACTGTCACCCTCTGCGGACTCTACGACCCTACTTTTGCAGGTTTTCCGGGGGCCAAAATTACTTTCTTGAGTCACAGATTGTCCAACAAGACTAGGGAAGCACTTCGCTTGGAGACGACAGGACACTGAAGTTCATCACAAAGGAGGTTGGACTGCAAAATTGAACAAAGCAAGAGTGTTACTTTAATATCGTAAATCCCATTAGTTACCATTCGAGAAACTGGAACAGATATCACATGAGTCCCGTCTCACACGACGCCAAGGGGTTACTTTTATCATCGAAAGACTGTCATAATAAGATAACCCTATCTGCATCAAAAGTAACTTACAACAACGAATAAATCACACGAAACACTAAAACTTATAGCTCTTAAAGGCAAGCAAGATAATACTATTATTTTTTCGGCGTAATTGTCAAAAAGTCTCTTTATGATTCTGTTTTTCGAAAACTGGTCCAGGGCAATTTTGGCGTGAAACCCAAGGGAAATTTCGCAGTTAACTAGTCAGTCACAATTGCGTCAGGCCAACTTGTGTACTCGTGTGAAAATTATTACGCATAAAGTCTACAAGAGGTTAAAAATTCGAGACAATGGGAACTTTTTTAAAAAATAAAGAAAACTTGATGGCACTTCCACACCTCGAATGATAGACCGGACAGGAACTGGTACCGTGTGAGAATGCGGAACACATTCGTGCACCTCAGCCAAAGTTCGGTGCAGCTGCACTTACAATGATCGATAGTGACATTGAAACCGTGACGCAAATAGCCTGACGAAAAGACTTGCTTGCCTTCTCAGTAATGCGAAAACTCGATTCTGCAGATGCTGAGAAGATGCAAAAGTTGGTCAGAGAATAATTGACCTCAATTTCCTAGACAAATTGCGTTGCTTTTAACTTGCATTGCACCATAACACGAGTGTGAATATGTTGTGTTCCTCAGCTTATTTTCACAGTAAGCACCAACAATGGCAAAAAAATAACGACTAGACAAGATAAGATGTTACAAAACGTACTTGTACTCGCTCAAGAACTTAGGGGAGTAAAGAAGGACACTAAAAAATGCATGATGGGTGAAACAAAGGACACGCTCATACCCAGTGATAACACTTAAATGAGAGCTAGTTGTAAGCAATTAATACTTATGCATGTAGGATTAAATTATCAGACCTTTGGAATGTAAAGTTCTTACCTTTCATTGTTATTATTTCCCAAAGGAACCTAAAAACTATCTCGTCCACATCACACACATAAAGCAAGTTCCTGCCCCAAGGACTGAGTTATCCTACTGAGTTGTTATTAGACCTCAGACGGCATCTAGAGGCAAGAGAAGGAGTTTCTTTTTAAGCGGTTCCTTTTGAATTCGATGGCAGGTTTGGCAACTGACCAGGAGTATCGCGAACTAAGCGGTGTATGATGGTATGATGATGGTATGATTAACTTTGAAAAAAATCCGACACGAAAGCAAAGAAGATTCTCTACGATGCAATGTACTGCGAAGCATGCGCAAGAGTATCAGTTCCAAAAAGCATATATTGAGTCGCCGTTATCGTATACCAGAAAGCCCGGCAGTAGCGATTTTGTGTTAGGAATTGTGTAACATCTAGAGAAATAGATTTATCGTTGTATTCCTCGTCCTCTTTTATGCAGGCTGTCATAGCAAGTTTCAAATTGTCCTTTATGTAATGCCGTAGTCGCCGTGCAGATCATATTCAGTGACCCCAAATTATTGGAAACTATTCGATTCATACGAATTAGGATTTTTGAAGTCTACTTGATTAGTACTAAATGCTTATTTTATATCAAATCACGACGAAAGTTAGCGGTTGATAAAAACTGTCGATGTAATCGTTTCGATGTTTGAAACTGGCACCCCGAGTTGTGTTTGGAAATTCTGGCGGGCGGCATATATTACAAAATTTCGATTTTCTGGAATAGAGCGTGTGAAACGTCGCGTTAGGAGAAAAATTCAGTTCGTACAAAGTGCCGCTGACTTCAATTATCTTCTCTATTTTTTCTAATTTAGACCCTGACTTCTGCTTTTGGAAACTACTTAGAAACTCAGCGGCTTACTCTCAGCGCTTACTTGGAAACTACTTGTGCATGCGCATAATTATATGACAATGAATACGAGCGTCAACGAATTTTGTTGGGGATTTCAGTGGGACATGCCGAGCATTTGTTTTTGTCCAAAGTTTCACCTTATCCTATCGTACAAACCGTGAGTTTCTTCAGTTCAACTTTAAGACTGTGTGTAATTTCACACGACACGTGTCATAGCTTAAACGTAAAATGTTTTGTAGGTTAGTTATCGTACTTTCTTCATAATAGCCGAACTGGCTTTCATACGATGAGTGCTCTTAATAAATTCTTTATTTAATTTCGATAATAGGATCCTTTCATGGTTAAATATCAACCTACAGCAAGTCTGGGACAAGTATAGTTTTCTGTGATCATTTTTGAGATTCTGCCGTATGTATTTATATGTGTGAAACGAACTTTTCTAGGTCAGTGGGATGTAATAGAAGAACTTCTTCAAGATATATATAAAATAAAAAAAAGAAAGAAACTTTTTAGGAAATGTTAAAATCTAGGATAGGAAAAGTATATACATTCGCACTGGTGTACTATTACTAAGAAATTGGATACTTATGATAAGTTTCTAAGTAGTTTCCAAAAGCAGAAGTCAGGGTCTAAATTAGAAAAAATAGAAAAGATAATTGAAGTCAGCGGCACTTTGTACGAACTGAATTTTTCTCCTAACGCGACGTTTCACACGCTCTATTCCAGAAAATCGAAATTTTTCTTCCTACTTCAAAACAGTCAAGTTCTCTTAACCCCGGTATTTTCACACTTGCAAGTTAAGTAAGTCACTAACAGTGTCTCCTTTTACTTTCTTCCTGTGAAATCCGAAAAAGTTACTGACACGTGTGTTCCGACCTCGGAGGTCAAGAGGTCAAGGTCTCGAGACCAACTGCGCAATTGACATACGAGTAAAGAGCATAAGAACTCTGAAAGGAGCATGCATATTACAGTAATGCCCGGAGAATTTGCCAAGATACGAACTATTCTAAACTACCGAAAGCACTAAATCTTCACGGAACACAATGCTTTTGTGCAACTTTAAAAATTTTGTATTTAAATACGATGACTATTAACCACAAGGACCATAAGGGACCAGTTTCGTAAAGAATCAAGACGATAGAGCCAACTGGGAGAAACGAAACAACATCGTAACACGAGTTTATGAAAATGCCAACCGATAACAAGCTTCTCTTTTATACATTTAATTCGCAGCCGGAAGTTCAGTTGTGCTAACTTCGGGGAGCACGGGAGCACTGGGATTCGTAGACGATACAGAACTTTCGGACGGTGCCTGAGATTGCCCGACAGTTGTGGTTTGGGTCGAGTTCTCCGATTCAGGTTTCGCCGTCGAAGCGGCATCGGCGTTGATAACAGGAGCAGCGCTCTCATCGGGAGCAGCAACTGCGCTCAAGTTGGGCGTAAGGTCTTCAACCACTGGTACTTCATTGGATTCAAGTTGCTGGGGCCCGGAAAGCTGAGGTTTGGTTTGGGCGTCCGTTGCGTTCACCGTTTCGTTCTCGGTCTGGACGTATACTACCTTAATGTGGAAGAAGGACGATGCCCCGTTATTGACCACTTTGTGGATGGTTTCGTTCACCGTAATTACAGATCCATTCACAACCTACACAAAAATCAAATTCATTAGCATGAATTACTTTTATGCGTAAGAAAGAATTAAAGCAACTCACTTTTGTTGTCGAGGTACTGTTCTTGTAGTTATCAGGTAAATTGCTGAATGTCGGGTTAACGGACGGCGTCAGCGTATGCGTCAAGGTGGAAATCTGTTGCATCAGCTGCTTTTGGAAATTCATCAAAGAAGCTGTAAAAGAATTGACACATACTATAACACGCTACGAAATAAAGATGGGGTAAACGAACCTTGCAACTGATCCAGGAAAGTCGGCCGGAAAGCTGGCATGAAAAACGGGAACGACGGATAATTGGAGCTTTGACGTTGAGGTACGAAATCATCGGTATCTTCCGCGGAATCATCAAGTGCAAACAAGTTGCCAAAACCATCCGAACCCAAAGGCGCCCTTCGTTGAATACCTTTAGCAAAAAAACACACAACATTTTGCATTATTTCATTTTTGTTCCATTGTTTTAAAATCTACACTTTGTTAACGTAACGTATTTTCAGCTCAACAAGAAAAAAGAAAAAAAAAACGACACACCACTTACCACCAAAATATCGCCCTTCGCTGGGGTTTACAACAACCAAAACCGCACAGGCAACAAACAAGGTTAACACTTGCCAACGCATCTTGCTTCTTTCGTAGTTTACAAATACAACTACACTGTTTTGTATTATTTTCGCGAGAAGTATTCAACACGCTGGGAGAATTGAGACTAACGGCCAACGCATCCCCATACCGCTCTTATAACGTAGCGATGACGTCACCCTTCTTACTCACCGTCGAACTCTCTGGTAAAGCCCAGCTCATCTCCCCGTGGCGTTTCAAATGGCTCCTCCAAAACAAGTTCCTCATGCAAATGAAGACCAAGGGTCAGTCTCTGAAACCCATAATAGCCCAAAGCACCAAAGTTAGAGGTTACAAGTAAAAAATCTAGGGAGTGTTTACGGCAACAGCACGTAAAGCACAAACTTAACAGGACGGGTCAGCAGCCGTTAGATAGATTTATTGTCGCAACTGGACCCATTTCGCAATTGTTGACAACTCTAGTATAGGCTAGGCATAGGCAGGCATTACCGAAGCTGTTTAGCCAGGGCGGAAATGCAGGATCAGATGTCTTTTCATGCAAATGACTGTTTTCGGAAGCCTGGGGTTGCGAAACCCAGTCTACCTGACGGAAACGCTGTACCAGGTACAAAAACATCTTTGTGATCAAAACCGTGAGCGGTATGTTGAAACTGTTCCAAACGTTCATTCGGCGTTACTTTTGATGGCATCTTCAACGATAATGTCGTTGCAGCGTCGTCCTCTGACTCACTTAAATTACGCATCGAGAAGTTCGGGTCAAAAACATTAGAACAAAGACATGAGAATTATGAGTTTTTCCCGGAAGCAGTCATGGTCTGCCTCATTATTGTGACATTCACTTGACAGTCACGCACTGAACGTGCGCCGGACTGGTGTTAAGTGACGGTTAAAAGGAAGATCCTTTTTAATCTCATAACGTACCCGTTAAGACCGTCCCTTCAAAAAAGAGAACGTCACTGTCAATCTCTGAAAGACCGCGTGGGATATCGCGTTTGCAAAAGAATTGAGCCCAAAATTAGTAGTAAAATGGGAAACCTTTGATAGACAGTTCCACCATTAGAACATTCACATGTCCACCCATCCGCTTGCGTTGATCTTTTTTTTTCTTTTTTCGTTTAATTGTAAGTATAGGACTTCCGTTTCCGCGAAACAATCCCCGAATAAAGATATCCGAAATGCACAACATGGGACACGTAATGCTTCTTAAATATGCGTCTATTCTGCTCATTGTAAGGTGGGACTCTGGATGGAAGAATTGATACACGACAACGTTGATGCATGTAAAAATGAGTTTTACACTTGTTATCGGTAGATTAGATGAAAAAGAAATTACAACAGTTGCTGACTTGCATACAATATTGGGTGAAAACATGAGTGAAAAGGAACATAATTAACTCATAAAGAAGAAATACCCTAGCAACAATAGAATGAAGCGAATACATCCTTTAGTCATTGTATACATGCGTTTTGTTACGGAATGGTTCATTTTTGAAACTTGCAAATGTAAAGGTGTACCGACCTGGACTACACGAAAGAACTAGACATTTTCTTAGAAAATCTGTACAGTAAAGTTAACGTTGGGAACGAAGTTTCCATTTGAGTATCAAAAACGCAATAAATCGCAATAGGAAAAAGTACCCTGCTAATACTACAACATCAACCCAGTACTGGGAGTCCGCCATGTCCAAGTCGGCCAACAGCTTCATTGGGTCTTTGTAATGGCAGTAGGCCATGGAGCAATGTAAGCTTGGGCGATCATACGCGTAGACGGACAACAAGGAACCTTCGAAGCCGTAACGCACGTAACTTACATAAGCGAGCCATCGCAAATAGACCGGGATGGTTTGGAACGTCACAAAGAATCCAGAGAAGAGCAAGATGGGGATAGCAGTCACAGGTCCCAGGAATACGGCAGTTTGAATTTCCGCAGCCGCACCTATAACTAAGCCAAGGCTTTGCGCTACCAAACTAGTCATCACGCACATGTTAAGAAACATAAGAAAACGGCAAACGTCGAAAGGCTGGCTGGTCATGAAATACGCTAGGATGACGTAAAAGGTGGGAAAAAGCACCTATGAAGATGGATGCAACACCCTTAGTTTTTTTGTGTGAAAAGGCTTCGATAGCTTACTTGAAAGGGCAAGTCAGCCACCGTTTTGGCCAGGTAATAGGCTTTGAGCGAGTACCAGTAATTTAGATGCTCTCGCGTTAAGACAGACATCTCCAAAGGAACTGTTGGGAAAATATTATATTTGAAAAAGGAACAGTAGTAAATGTATAATTTTGAAAAAAAACAAATACAAAAAAGCTTCAACAAAATATAAGCATTTTCCCCCACTGTATACCGTCACTCCCACCCCCTTACCCCCTTCTTGTACCCCTAACTTCCTCTGTTGATTTTGGTACTTCTAATCCAAGGCTTGTAAGCTTAGAAGTAACAATAGAGAATATGGCACTAGGCGAAAGCCTACGTTGATTCTCAGAAAAAATAAATAAAAATATAATGATGGAAACATAAAATATAAAAATATATACGGAGGAGAGATAGGAAAGATTTAAATGCAGGGTAATTGACAAACACACGTCACTGATGAAAGACTGATATCTAGGAACTGTAAAACCGAAATCAAAATAAACGTTGTGAACTACTCATGACTATAAAGAATCACGAGAAAAAGGACGTTAACTTTGCGTAAATAAAAGTAATATTCCCAAGTCTGAACTCGGCGCGTTCCTTGTAAAAAAAGGTTTCTTGCTTTTCCCTTGTTACGTATTCGTTATTAGTGCACACAAATTTTATATAAATAGTTTCCAAGAATAGAACAATCCTTTAAAAGCATAGCCACCAGTCCTCTACAGAAAACTTCTAATGAGGTGGAACACGCCCAAAGTAATGGCGAAGTACGAACTGGCGCAAAAGCGTTTCATAAAGAAAATAACGAATCGTTCGACAAAAATTGAGTTGAAACGATAGTAGTAACGCCCAAGCTTGCGCTTGTACAGCTTCATTCAGATAATTTAAGTCCATCATATTTTTATAAAATTCAAAATTAATATCTTAAATAATACATCAATATTATTTTTTAAATTAATGCGAATGTGTTTGACATAATAATAGTTTGGTATATTAAAAATATTTAAATCATATAATAATAATTAATATTCGTTAGAAAACTTTATGACCAAAAGCCCGGTGTTCAGTTTGTCCGACCAGTAGGAGAAATTAGACAAATGGGAAACGTCTAGTTTTAATTATCGTTGGCTGTTTTTTTAAAGCTCTTAATAGCTCTTTGGAAAGGCAATACACCCCCTAATTTATAGAATATAGTGTTGCACCAAAGTTTAGTTCGTACACTAAATTAAACACGTAAACTCTTGATCGTTCAAATTGTGTCTTGTCTTCTCTGAATAAGAAACATAAATATAAAGAAATTAATAACAAAAAACACTGAATCGTGTTCAAGCATTGAAAACTTCGTACGTACATGTGAGGACGGTAGGCATCATTGCTGTAAACATGAGAAAAAGTTGGCAGAAAAACAAGGATCCCGAGTTGCTGAAAACTTTGGAGGCTTCATTGCCGACATTCCAGTACAACAACCCAATAAGCACGCCCACGATTATATGCGATGAGAGCCGTAATCTTGTAAGCATCTGCAAAAATCATTCAAAGTTGCGTTATGTTTCAAAATTTCGGTTGCGAACAAACTGGGGTTTTAATTTTACTTGATCACGCCATATGGAAATGAAAGTTCGTCGGAGCAAAATGCAAAACTGCGTCCAGCAAGATGTAGGGAAAGAATCGCATCTCGAATTCAAATTTTCTTCCGAATCCAGCAAACTCGTTTCGCAGTTGACAGCTACGTGACCAGGCTCCATCCCGTTGGCCGTCTTACTGTTACCTCGGTTATTGGCTTCTGTGGAAAGGCCATATTTTATAACAATGTACCATTTCCTTTCATATTCACTTACTTCTGTCACCTTCCTTCGCTTTTACCGCCACCAGTTCAATGCCATTGGTCTCTTTGGCCAGTTCTTTGTGTAGCGTTTCAGATTCAGCGTCCAGATCTTCTTGATCTTCCAAGTCGCAGTTCCAGTTGTTACATTTGCCATTCTCCACCGCGACCACCAACTTAGGGGCCACTTCGCCATATTCTCCACAAGCCACCTCCATTACTATTCAGATTCAAGTATCTCAAAAAGTCCATCCAAAGTCGTTGGAAACATCATGATTGTTACCGAAATCTGCAGGATTGTGGTAACTCGGGCACTCGAGTCCCATGGATCCAAGGAACGGGACCAATCCGGCAATCAATCCGCGGTAAATACATTGACCTTCAGCAAGCAAGTATAATCTGTCAAATTTTTCAAATAATCTGGCACTCGGTTGATGAATGGTGCAGATTATATTACGACCACCTTGGGCTAATGCCTTCAGCAGTGTTAAACATTGCATTGAAGAGGAACTATCCAAGCCACTGTGCAAACAAAAAGAAATATTAAAAATAAAGAAAAATAACAGAAGAACGGAAGAAGATCGGAAGTGAGATTATTGCTTATTATAGTTGTGATCTTGAACAGAATCTCACCTGGTAGGCTCATCGAAAAACATAACTGGTGGATTGTTTACAAGTTCTAGTGCAATTGCTAATCGCTTTCTTTGGCCACCTGACAAATTGCGTGTGTAAGTGTTCTTGGCGTCTTCCAGAGACAATGTCTCGATTATTTCATTTATCTGACAATTACAAGGTACGTATGTCAGACGAATGGCCTCAATTAGGACAAAGCAATATTTTTTCTCCTTACCACAGCCTGTTTCTCCGCTGGGGCGACTGCACTTCCGAGCTTTAGGTTGGCGGACACCATCATTGCTTCGTAAGCTGTCAAGTGCGGAGACAATTGATCTTCTTGCATGATATAGCAGGACATTTTGCGAAATTTGCGCAAATCGCGTTCCCGGTTATTGATCATAATTGTTCCAGTAACTTGGGAAATCCTTTAGAGAAAACAAAGGAAACATAGAAATCTATATTAAAAGAGCAAAAAAACAGGAAACAATGATGCATTGTTCTGAATATTGACGTGGACAGTTAGGAAATAATACGTTTCTAAGAAGCGTAAATACCTGAACCCAGCTAAGATGTTCATCAACGTACTCTTGCCAGCTCCCGAAGGTCCCATTATGGCAGTTAATTCACCGGAACGAAATTTCCCACTAACCGACTTGACGATAGTTTTGTACCCTGGATCACAAAATCAGAATATTTGTAAGGTACAACTGGTCAGAAAATCTTACTAGTATCATTAAATAGAACCTAGTAACAATTACTAGAAACAAATAGCTGAAAAATCCCATGTGAATGTATTGTATTTCTAAGAAATAAAAAACGCACAAATGAATTAATAAAGATATCATATACTATTTAAAACCATGATTTATTTTAATTGAGAATACTTTTTATAATTAAAAAGTCACTAGTAGTAGTACATAAAACTTCATATTTTATAACTTGAATCTGGAAAGACTAAACCGTTCCATAATACGCACAGCTCACGCTGAAAAAGAAAACTAAAAGGAAAAAGAAAAAAACTATGATTTTTTTTACAATTCCGCGAATAGCTTTGCTTCATTCTGCAGACCAAAAGGATTTTCCGTTGAAGGGTTTGCCACGATTATGTGACTAAGATTTACCGTCTTAGCCTATTTTTTACACTCAAGTACTGAATAACTGGGCTTGTGAGCTCGGGTAAGTGAGCTAAGTGCCCCTATTTCATGTAGCTGAGCTAAAATGTAGGTCTATTATAACAAGATTACACTTTCGTGACAGTTCACATAGTCACATGTTCCTGCGACGAGAACATTTAGTTGTTGCCAGGGCCGTCGCGACGGGAGTTTGAGGGGTGCACCCCCACAATAATTGGTCTGAAGGCCGAGTCGGTAAAATTTTGCTCGTCGTCGGTAAAATTTGGATATTGAAAAAGGTGTTTCAAGTACAAGATAGAGTAAATAATACTTTAATACCTGTTTTAGTACTGTGTTGTTGAGTAAAAATTTTCATAGTATACTCGGTAAAATACACCTCCCTCAAAAAAAAAGACTCCTCGCGATGCCCCGGATTGTTCCGTAAATGTCGTATTTTCAGAATGCGACCTTCTTTTTAGCTATTTTTACGAATATCGCATGGTTTTCATTCTTAATTGTCAAGTCTTTCCTACAGCAAAGATATTCAATTCCATGATGTGTAGGCAGCAAGTGGCCTGTTGAGTTAATTTTTAACAACCACGCAAGGGCGCGAGTTTTAAATAGCATTATACGAAACGGCGATCCGGATCTGTTCTTTTATTGGGTCCTAGACCATTCGATCATTTGTAACTATCCTCGATGCAACCAAGAAAGATCTGGTCCAAAGGAGTCTTTTTTTCTACAAAAATAGACACATTTCCAACCCGATTATATAATGACATTGGATATGTCTATTTGGATGTTCGATGGGAAGATTGTGTCGATGTACAATAACATTTAATCCTGTAACTTAGGTTGTGATAGCGATTATAACGTTCGGATCGAACCCAAAACTTCCTAGAAAACTCGATCCGATCCGAGCACGTTTTCGAGGTACCATGGATCCAGTCGTCTCAGATCTCATAAAAAAGATCTCGAACACTGCTATGAAAGGCACTGATTATGGTCCTTAAATTCGGTACACAAGGACTAAATTGCGTTTACAATTCCAATGGAAAATCTCGCAAGATGAAGGAGTTGTAGAGTGGTATAGAGCTACACTTTATTCTATATATTCTTTTCTAAAAAACAGGAATACAATTGTTTATTTGTACGCATTTTTTATGATTTAATTCTCTAGTGCATCTGTTGTATTTTTTTGCTTATTTGCTTATTTGTTGTACTTTCTGAATATTTCATTTGTTCTTTCTTATTTCTAATTAATTTTTAACTTTTGTTATTTTATTTACTATTTCCACGCTCAGTTAATCTTTCGTTTACCAGGATGTGAGTTTATAGCAAAGTTACTTCTATTTATTAGAATTGTATTATAATATTTGGTCTCAGCTTGAGTTGAGCTGGTTAGCACGTGAACAGCGCTCTTTTAATGAGTTTAAAGACCGAAAGAAACTGGTCGGGGCAACGAACGCCCTTCAACGAAAGAGAAAGCTCTTCTGCCATGTCTAGATACTTCATTTAAAGAAAAAATCACTTCTCCTACCTTTACGCCGTCCTTCGGAAACCGAGTAGGACACATTGCTAAATTCGATATCGACAGTGGCGCGTCGCGGCAAATTGCTGAGCATGATTCGACGCTGAAGATTGCTTGCAGCGTTGTTATGGATTTTCTTGGCCAAGCCGCTGTAAAAAGAAGATCAATCATTAACACGCATAACAGTCACCAACGTTTCTCCTGACAATTGTTATCTGCGAAAGTACGACCTAACACTGAGATGGCTAAAACATGTCTTCAGACTTATCAGAGCATTACTTCAGGTAAAATGGTCCGGCAAAAGGATAACATATTAACAGATGTTGCGAGGAGGTTTATCAAGATAGCGCTTACGGCTACGAAAAAGGGGCGTTCTGTCGCGGGCAAGGTAGTTTATGCAGTCGTGTTTATCCTAACACGAGGGTTAGAGTGACGCAAATTTGCAGTAAACCAAAGCACTCACGACTGGTCATACTTGGTTAAACAATCAACGATCTTGTCTACCAAGCTTGTTTTTCGAGTTCTACACAACAACTATCTAAATGACACGGCTGTATTCACTCTTAGCGTCAAGCCAGTGAATGTCGTTTAAACAATCCCATATGTCAGGGACTATGCGTCCCCTCAGAGAGCGAGAAAACACAAACTTTGCTTTGGTTGGTAGAGCTTATTTCCTTGTAGACGAACTAATTAAGAACAATCACAAAGCTCACTTAACCTAACGAAATAGGTTGTTTAAACGTTGACTTATAACGGATGAAACTGTGGCGCAATTTTTTCTTAAGAGGTTTAAGCAGCAAAACGAACGCAAGCTTGCCAATGGTTTCTTCGGTAATCCTTTACGCACACTGGGAAAGTACCCATGCAGCCAAGGTTCTCCGTCGGACAAAAAACGCGAACGTGTTTTTCTATCCTCAAGGTACAGTCTATATCTTTGTTCGATTCATACATCTCTTTCGTTCGTAGTGAAGATAACGGACCATGATTAAACTTTGTCGATACTAGGTAAAATTATATCAATCTCACCCGTAGCGTAAGACTACATCATGTTTGATCTTAGAAAGATAACAAATTAGCGGTAATCCACGTTTCTAGGCTGGCACGTGTTTACTCACACCGACTATGAGCTAAGTTCACCTCAATGATTACGAACATGCGTGAAAAAAAAACGTTAATCAATGTGAAGAGGGTCTGTTTGACAGACCGGACTTTCCACTAATTCTAGGTCATTTACGCTGTACGAAGTATTCAGATATTTTGTCAACACTCAACGAAATGGACCCCATTTAATTTGCCTTCTTCTATCTACACGACACTTGCGTATGTCGCGGATGGCAGCAGCAGCTCTAGCTCGGGGTATATCTGCTTAAAATAGGGCAGATTTTTTTTAGCGAATACTGTACTGATAAAAAATTGCTAATAGGTGCTAGACACGGATAACTTACCTAACAACGGTTCCATTGTTGAGGCTTTCGACGACCAAAGGTTTGCTGCTATCTTTCTTAGCCAGTCGATTGGAACTTATATTGGGCGAAGCGGGGTAATTGGCGCTAGCTTGAATGTCAAGTTCATTATGTTTCACTAATGATGATAGCGGCGGAGACATGGGCGGTGTAGCCATCACGCTGGCCATGCGACTTTGGGAGACAAGATAGACGTTGTCCGAGGGTTCGGCTGAATTTACCAAATCATTCATGATGCCTTCGCGAAAAAACTGACGGTATTCCTTCGTCAAACGTAGTCCGACCCCCAAAACTTAGTATGACGCTTGTACCGCTGCAACACTATCTTCCTTTGAACGACGTACTGACAGGAATTCGAAGCGGGTTCAACATGTCACTCAAGTACTTCTCACGGAGTAGTTTATCTGCACTCGGAAATCTATATAGGCCTGCGTAAAGACAAAAATGAGAAAGAAATGAACGTCAATATGATAAGAGTCACGTGACACGTCTAGTACACGAACACTTGTTCAGGGCTTCAATCTGCAATGAGAGAGACTTTGCCCTATGCCACGGTGAAGCACTCGGGCCAGTCACGTGTAAGGCTCTAACCCAGCTTAATACAAGAGGAAAAATCACGAAACGTTCTGCCAACTGATACCCAGCTGAAAGTCCAGATTAGCTACAAATCTCTCAATCCAACGTCTACTGTCGTCAGATCTCGCCCAATGCGTATTCTAATAGGATGCTGCCAGTAAGAACTGTGGAAGCTTGAAGTAAAAGCTGTAGTGCGCAAACTGTGTCGATGATATTTTTCTAGCTTTGCTATCCCATTACTATTTCTTTTTTTTAGGAAAAGAAATTTTTTTTAGGTGTAGCAAAGTGAAGTTCTCCGCCCTCGCTGCCAAAAACTTTACGTCACGACCTTTTTCTTCTTTTAAAGACATTTTAGACGATCTGCACGTCTTGCAAGCTTGTTGTAAAGCCCAGAGTAGTAGAGCACTAACCTAGTAAATGCCAGTTTTTAACAGAGTTTAGGGTATCATTGAAAACGTAGGACTTGCTAGCTAGGCACGAAGTACTAGAAAGAAAAAGTGGCCTTTGACTTAATAAAATCGACATTCTTGCGCAAGGGTAATATTCCATCCTGAGGAAACGCAAGCTCGTATAGCGTTTAAAGCGTTGTATAAGGTAGCTTGCGAACGAACGATTTTTTATTGAATAATCTGAAAGTTATGCACTGTGTTCTTGCGTGCATTTCTTCTTTAAGTAGTTTCTGGAAGACTTGCGTTTAGGCGGACGCAACCGTCCATGCGAATGAAAAAAGATGGCCGTTGGTATTGATCTGAAATTTTGCTATTATGTAACATCCGCCGTTTTCAAACTTCGCTATTTCGTGTTGTTGGATACACTACTTGCTCTATTTTCGGTGCCAATAGTAAAACTCAACCAATTCAGAAACATATAGTCCGTTCGTAACCATTAGCAGCGTTTAAGCGGATGAATTTGTCAAAAGGCAGTGTACGAAATTCGACACGGCAAGCTTAACTCCCCAAGTTTACTTCGTGACTATCTGCTGAATCGAGAAACGTCCAAACTGTTGTGTAGAATTTGAGCCATATTGTTCTAATGTTGCGCCTTCGACTATTCTACTACTTCGACTATTGTTCGACTATTCTGCGTCTTTGGCTATTCGTCTCCTCATTTTGCTGTCAGCGTAATCGTTCAGTAAAAGAAAAATGTATCTGAACTTGTCAGCAGTGGCATTAAATCTGCATTTCACACAGGTTCCTAACTTTCAGTGACAGCAGTATTACTATTTTTTTCAAAGTAATATTCAAAGAAGAAACCGAATATTAAGAAATTGAAATAATCGTCAGGAGTAATACACACAAGGCCTCTAAGTTACCTTGTTCCCGGAAACAAATTGGACTTTACCCTAGCGGCAGATTGCTAGGCGATTTATGGGACGGCCAGATATATTGCTCCGTTGTTTGCATTTAAGACGCTAGCAGCCGTAGTTTCCTTACACTGTAAAAAATTATTTAGTGAATTTACAATGATTTGTTGTGCAGCAAAAAATTACAAGGACTTCACTGTAAAAATACTTACAAAAATTATTTTTGAAACATGAATTTTTTGTAAAAAAAATATTTTTATAGTAAAAGTCCTTATAATTTTTTTCTGCACTTGTAAATTCACAATTTTTTTTACAGTGTATCCTAGGCAGCAGCACAATATACGCTTGGAATTAACCCTCACTTTTCCGTAGGCTGTTTTCCTACTACACTCGAGGCTTTTAAGGAACGCGCCTAGCACATTAAATAGCTGTTACATGAGAATTTCGTCTGGTGTCAATTTTTTTAACGTAGCAGTGAATCGCAAATGCTAAAGAACTAGCTTAATCAATTCACGGCGAGTGATCCGCTCAAGGGCGAAGTTGTTGTTGGCAAGGATTTTCCTGTGCTTTACTTCCTGTTGGGTGTTGTGTTGTACGAAAGATAACAAAGAAGGAAGAAGAAATTACTCAAGGCAATTCAAGTATTAATTGCTGCAATAGTAAGCATATCCGCTCTGCCCTGGTTAGCGAATAAAAGTGAAAGGATGCTGCTAACTCAATATAGCACATCAGCGTTCCTACCGCCAAAAACTCCTGCGGCAAAGTTGGCAATGAAATCCACTCGGCTGTATCTCCTAACCGACGTAAAAGATCAAGGTTTAAATGGTAATAGGATTCAAATAACACTGAAAAATCCCTTACACACCCCTCCCCCCTGGGTAGATTCGGCACAAAGCTAAAGCAATTTTTAAACCTCCACAACATGTAAGGTATCTCCGCACAGAGGGGGAAAGGTAATACGCTATTTCAGGATATAACACTCTCTGTTGTCTAGTCGAACCCTTGTCCCCGAAAAATGCTCAAGCTCATATGCGAGACACGAGCGCAAGTTTCTGTACTGCACGGAACTTGAACGTTTTCGCATAACGAAAGCCCCAAATGCAAATCAATAAACTGTGCAGTACATTACATTCACCAACCTCTATAACTTACACGACGAGGTGGAACACAGAAAAGAACGTTCACTTTCGTTCCAACTTAACAATGAAGGAGAATTTAATAGGGGAATTCCCCGGGCTAAAACAATAACTGTGGGCAAAGTAACAGTTCAGCACACCTTATCCAATGCCAAGACTCAAATGAGGCTGGATACTTCTCGGGGTCTGTCTTTTGCCCTGTGTGCCAATAACGAAAGCGAAAGGGGCACTGGACTAAATCAAGAGCAGGGAATTCACGCTAACGATGATAACGACAATAACTTGGTCAATAAACTAAACACACCAGCCCCAGCTGTTTTTAACTCCTCATCGCTAGCTGCAGCACACATAACAAGACACAAGAAAGATTCGTAAGCGACAAGGCCATTCGATTGGTGTGAGTCTAGAGCGCAGACGTCAAGACGTCTCTTGCCATTCTGCACAGGACCTGTGACGCCCGAATACACCAAAAGGACCCTCCAGGTGCACGTGCACCCAACTTGTACTTGAAATGCACCCAAAAATTCGAGGTCCTGACACATCGATACAACATTTTTCAGCTGCCCTTCTCCCTCGCAGCTTTTGATCCTGCCATAGTTACATTCTGGTTTATGAGGCGTATTGGCGTGTTAGATACAAAAGCATTGCTTTCCCTTTTCCTGTCCCTGCATATTTAATCGTATACGTTTCACCATCCTGGGTTAGACTAAAACCACATCCAGTTTCGCGTGAATTTTAAGAGCTGGGTTTCTTTGTCAGCAGTAGTATACCCCGAACGGATGATGACGAAGACGTACTGTACCTTCCCTGTAGGTCATAATGTGACGTAATGCGTCTAAGAAAGCCCGAGTCCTGGTGCACTTAACTGTGACCGAAACGGGGAACTCCCTTAGCTTGCTGGAAAATGAGTCCTAGATCAAACAAAGGATAACCTCGTGTTGACGCAAAAATCCCCCATCGACAGTCATAAACGACGAGAACAAAGGAACAAAGAACCTATTCGACGAGCAAAGCGGGTTCTGCATGCATGCACCCAAAAATCAATCGTTTTGTATTGTATTTTTGAAGACTAAGATTGTTTCAAGCTCAGTTTTTGAAATGTTTATTTATGATTACAAATTAGACACAACTATATTTTTACACAATATTCTAGTATTATAAATGAGCTGGGTCAGCGGGGGTGGAGGCGTTTCCGGCTGTTAGTTCCTTAATTGGCTGAGGCATTCGCTCCAACGCAGTCTATAAAATACCGGGTAAAGGGTTTTATCGGGGCAACGCTATAAAGCAAAGATTTTGGCTTACTTTAGTGACTTTCATAGCGACTCCCTCGGGTAAGTTTCGTTGAATGTATTCGAGGAAGGTGTCGGCAGTCGACCCCGTAAGTTTATGAAACTTCATATGACGAAAGTAGGTCCTAATTTCGTATTGGACGCGATGTTTCTTGTAGATGTGCACTGATTTGAGCAGAGTCAGTCGGTCATGACGGGCGCGGGGCGGGGCGAAACTGCGGAAAAGGGAAAATACAGCAGCATTTTAAGGTCAGACAGTGAAAGCGAGATTGAACGCAATGGTATATACCATTCGCCGACGGTAATGCCTAAGTGCTTAGCGGCTGTCTTTGTGAACCACTCGTAACTTTTAAGAACCGCGGGGTCACCCGAGCGAACTTCCACTTCTATGGTCTTGAATAACGTATCTTCTACAAGTTCTTGATCTTTCTCATGGTGATTCAAGGATTCAGCTTCGGCTTTGGTCACTATGGACGAAAGTCCCCGTATGTTTATGGATCGCTTGGCTTCTACAATGTTTCTCCATGGTTTCAGCAACTGAAATGGAACCCAATTTGAATTTAGCGAATAGTTATTAGCATGAGGAACTGGAGCGGAATGACAAGCAGTGAAGTCAATTAGTAACACAATGGAAGGTAATTAACCAAGGGAGTAAAACAAATCGGCTAAATTTCGCTAAAATAAATTGACCTTCGTCTTATGTAAATATTACCTGACTAAAGGTGGTGACCAGACGCAAGTTTTGCGAGTAATTCATTCTAAAATCCACTAGTTTTTCAACCACGCTGTACGAAGTAAACAGTAAACGTGCTTACATCAGCGCCACCATTGGTTTCTGGTGAAACTACAGGGAAGACCCGTTCTGAACCCTACGTAAAGCAATAATGATTTCCCCATGAGTACACGTAAAGCTTCTTAAGTTCTGAACGTCCTGCAGTAATAATAGCAATAATCAAATGTACGATACTTAAATATAGCTATTCCTTTATTATATTTTCCGCTTTTTTCTTATAAAATTATCTAATGCATTTAATATGTATAGGTCTAATTTATTTAGATTTTATTATTATTGCATTATTATTAAAACTAATATTATTAGAATTTATCTCTGACTGTCAAGCAATCAAAGCAGGGTCGATAATTTTTCACAGTTGTTTCGCTTACTTTCTAACAATGAGGAGGGAACACATTTCTACACGTTTGCACGGATATATGAGACATTCGAGTATTATTTGATCTTCGGTAGTGTCATCGTTAGTTTATACGTAAAAAGGGTTTATAAAAGCGGTTTTCCAAACTTTAGCTAGAACACAACAATATGTAAAGAAAAGTGAAGAAATACGTTAAGGATATTTTTAGACCGAGTAAACAGAAAGGAACCAAATCTCTCCTTTAGCGGCGAGACATTCCTCTGGCCGATGCCGATGTATTTTAGGAATGGGTGTGATTTTTCACAAGTTTATTTATATGAACCGTCCATTGAACTTTAGAAATCGCGGGAAGTCCAACTACGTCAAGTTGCTGCATCAACAGATTTGAGTTTATTTTATGCACACATAAAAAGTGTTTGACAATAAAAAGGTGTCTGGCCCTAACAACAAAAGGAGATTTCTACTAAGAATGATTAAGCGCTTACAACATGTATGTAAGTATATATGCTTTTCCAGCATAACGCCCCCCAAATTCCCTACCATTTCACCCCATTTTGCTAAGCTGCTGCACTGGTCCATTTAAAATGCTTTTTAATGGCAGTCATCAAGAGAAAGCTTGCCACAAAATCTCCCCGTTTCACCCCCCCCCCGTTTCATCACATTGCCGTTAGTCTACATTCCTAACGTAAGGACATTCAAAACTCAAGCCCGCTGCCAAAACGTCCCCTTTCTTGGTTTAATGAAACTGAGGCATAGGTGGGACGCAGTCAGGGTGTGTTGCTAAGCCGACTTGTTGATGCTTGTATTCCGGATTCTCAACACAGTTGACCAAAAATTCTCCCAACTCCCACTTGGAAATTTGACGTCCGGAGCTTTTGCCAATTGAGACTAGATAGGGTTTTTCCTTGGCGGGATAATCTAATCCCAAGCAAAACAAAACAATGTTTCAGGGCCTGAATAAAAAGGATATCGTAGTACAAGAATAAACTTACCAGCAATATGAGGTGGCAATACAGCTATCCAATCCAAGGAAGCGTTGGCAGGATCTTGTAAGAGATTCAACATTCGCTTATGTTCGGCGTTGATTTCGTGAAAACGAGCCGGGACGCGCTCAGGTTCCCAGAACAGAAAACCTTGAATAATACCCCATGCATTACGTCAGTAATCACTTTTTATGTCATATTTTACGTTACCTGATAGACAGACGGCGATCTTCTTGATCCCCTCTTGATGCATGGCTTCTAAAATGTTCTTGAGACCATCTGACATGACAGTCGTAGGTTCTGACACGAAAAACGAGTAATTTGCGGTTAACGAAATGAAACAATACAATGAAGTATTTCAGGATCAAAGCGATTTCAAGCGAAGAATAGAATGTAAGCCTTACTTAGGTCATTGCGAGTTCCCAACACGACCAAAATCCAATCTTGGCCTTTGACAGCCTGGGTAACATCTTCAGCTACCGTAACATCACCTTTAACCATGGTCATTTTGTCGGCCAGTTCGGCTGGGACCAAATCTGGGTTCCTGACGAGGGCAGTGACGGTTAAACCTGGTTGCATAAGCAAACATGTGTAAAAGAACGCTAAGTGTATCAAGATTAGCAGCTTATTTTCTTAAACAATGTATTTCACAACGCCTACAACTGAGCAATCATCACTCTCCTCACTGGTATAAACTGAGTAAGCTTATTCTCTCGACAGATCTGGACTACTTTCGGCAATCGAATTTATTCTCCAGTATAATGCGGAGCTCGCTTTTCACGGAAGGCTTTTAAGCCTTCCAGCCTGTCCTTGGTGGGAATGACTTGGGCATAACAAGCTTCCTCGAACGCTAATCCCGTTTCCAAGTCAACCTCAGATCCACGATTGATGGCTAATTTGGCCATGCGGACCGCGACGGGCCCGTTGGGCAAAATTTCCTTAGCGATTTCCAGCGCGCGCTCATAAGCGGCTTCGCCTTGCGCGTTTTGCTGTACCGCTTCGTTTAGTAGTCCGTAGCGGTAGGCTTGCAAGCCATCTAAGATCCTGCCGGTGAAGATGAGTTCTTTGGCGAACTGTTTGCCAATAATGCGCGGTAAACGTTGCGAGCCGCCCGCCGCGGGCAATATAGCTAACTTGGTTTCCACCAAGCCTAATTTGGCCGTGGTCGACGCCACACGGAGGTCACAGCCTAACGCTAACTCCAGCCCACCGCCTAAGGCAGCACCGTCGATGGCAGCAATGACCGGTACCGGCAAGTTTTCCACAGAGGAAACTAACTGGCGCAGGCGCGCCACGAACGGGCCGACTTCTTCGGGTTTCATTGTTGCGCGCTCTTTCAAATCCGCGCCGGCACAGAAAACCCCGGGCACCAAACTGCGAACGATGACGACGCGGACGTGCTTGTCGTGTTTCAATTGGGCCAAGGCGTCCGTGAACAACTCCACGAACCGCTTGCTCATGGAGTTTTTAGCTTTGGGTCGGTTTAAGCCAATGACGGATATGCCGGTTTGCTGTTCGCGCAAATGATGCAGCTCGACTTCTTGACCTTGATTCACGATTTCGGCCACTTTGGACGCATCCACGCTGAGGGGCCGAACCGAACGGTAGAAAACAGAGCTTTGTAACAGCTGTGTGGCTATGAAACGCCCCCCGAAAATAAATAGAGAAAAAGCAAAGAAATCTCAACAAAAAGCTAAGCTCTTCAGGTTAGCTCGTACACAGTTCCCATCTCCATGTTTCTACAGCCCTTAATCCAATTTTAGTACAACAATACAAACTTTTTCTATGGTTACATAACGAGTTACATACAAATTAAATCCTTTTGTTCCATAACCAAAACAAATAGGTTAACGATGAACGTATTAAGAGATCTTACCTTTTTGGGCAGCGGCTTGGACACAGCAGACTCCGGTCATACCCGTAGCACCAAAGATTGCGATTTTACTTGCCATTTTGCGTTAATTAATTGGAAGTAATTGGTGGATATGGTTAAGTACTACACGTAACAGACGGAGTCAATGAGTAGCAGGTGCCGAGATAGTGAACGGCGGATTGGTGTCTGAACGTCAGTCTTGAAGCTCTTGCTAGCTAGGCTGGACATTGCCCTAGGCTACCTATTCCCATTCCCGATCAGGAGCATAGAAGAAGGCAGGGACCAGCATTGAATGGACTTGTCCTGGCCGACGGGTTCTCGGTATCGTCATCGAGGAGCACCCGACAAACTGGCGGGAAAAGCCAGGTGGACTAAGGACAACAAAGCAGGAAGACACAGGAATGTGTAAGAGTTGTGAAAATTTGTGAAATATTATAAACTTTCTCGGTACGTCATTGTATAACTTACATGTACATTGGAAATTAACCAATTTTTTCAAACTTACTAGGAGGATGGACGAAGAAAGTGCCAGCTTTGAAGCTAGCGAGGCAACTACGTTTCACCGCGATGAGGACGGCGAAGAGACACTGGTAATATCCAAGAAGAAATCTCACCGTCTTGTCTTAGAGAGCAGTTCCGAAGATGAAAGTCCCGTGAATCGAAGCCCTGTTTCGGGGAACTTGAACTCTTCGAAAGAAATTCGTAAAACAAGCGAGTTTAGCCTTGCAAACATGGAAGATTACTCTTTAGACAAAAGACCGGAGTCTTCATCTTCGTTAAAAATCGATCTTGATCGCAGTGATAAGCTGACCGATGATGAGAACAACTCAGAGGATGATGTGCTGGCTTTGTTCAAGTCTACGAAGAAGTCCAAGCAGCTGCTGACCGATTCCGAGGATGAGCAAGCTAAAGGGAAGCTAAGTTCGGACGACGAAATTCTTGATAGACTTATATCTGCGAGTTCAGTGTCGCAGAAGAAACCGAGCTCCGATTCTGAAGACTCCGATGGTCACGATATCGTATTAAAGAAGAAAAAGTTCAGAAAATCGGTCAAACAGCCAACAAAGGAACGTTCCAGCACGACAAATGTGGACTCTACGGCAGAACCTAAGACTCTGGATTTCGCCTCTTGGGTATTCAACCTTGAGATTAATTAGTTCCGAAGTTGCAGTCGCTTATTCCCTTTATTTTGCTTAGAAATCACGTTTGGGTAAAGATTTGATTTCAGACGAATCAGATGACGCTATGCCAGAAGAAGACCTGGAAGAAATTAAGAATAAAGTTTCCAAAAAATTCAGAGTGAAGCCGGAAAGAGCTAAGAAGACGCCAAAAGTAAGCCCAAAACCTTAAAGCCTACGTAAAGAAAACATTTAGTGATTTTTATTGCTACTAGCCCAAGAAGGACGACTTGTTGGAATTACACAGCACATCTCAACGCCTTCTAAGAAACGCTCAAGTCAGTTTGCCTTACCATAAACCCAGATGCCGCACTTTAGACGACTTTTTACAACGGAAACGGGTTCTCCTTCCGGAATCTGTCAAAGCGAGCCGTGGGCTGAGGCTCTCCGGCAGGGATTTAGAGCTTGTCGTGTAAGTCCCACCAGTTTTAAGCTCACGGTTCTTCAACTTGATCGTTATCTGGTTTTAGGAAACAACTAGAAGAGCGAGAAAAAGAAGTAGAGGAGTTTTACAGGTCCGAATCTGATTCGGACTCCCATGCAGACACTTCAAGTGCCAAATCAGTCGAGGAGCCTTCGACAGCGGATGACGCATTGTTAGCTTCCGTTTCGCAAGCAAATGAAACTTCGGTAACGAACAATCCTGAAGATGGTGCAGTCGATTGTCGATCTTTAGAGCCTCCAGCGCAAAATGAACCAAGTGAAACGAAGGATAACGAAATTGGTGCAAAAAATTTGTCACCTGACGATTCAACATTCATAGTTCCCGTTTCGAAGACTGACGAACATAAAGACAGTGATTCTCTTATGGTTATTACAACTATGGATATCGACTCTCGTCTCATAGCGCTCGCTAAAACCGATACAAGTGAGCCAATTGTGAAACCAGATCAGCTCAACAAAGTCAGCGAAGTAGCTGACCGCATGGACTGCGAAGAAAGCGAAGAGAAACGCCATAGCGCACCAGATAGTGAAAATGATCCAATTAGTCAGCAAGAGCCTAGTGGAACAGAAATTGATGCCGGAAATTCGCCCCAAACGGGAGAAAATTCAGCGTTGGACAAAGAATTGTTGTCCGGTTTGTTACGCCAGGAAAAGGACGCAAAACCGGATCTTCGCACATTGAAGATGTCTCTGTTACAGAACACAAACAATATGATACCTCATCTGAAAGGTATTCCTGGCGACGTGGTTTGCTTGGACGATGACGAACCAATGGTGCCTAGCTACGGGAAGCTATTAACCCGTTTTATAAAACACACCAAGTCAAAGTCACCTACAAAAAACAAGAAACCAACGCAACTTAGGTACAATTTTTCTTCCTTAAAGAATAGCACAAAAAACACAAGAAACCGGCGCAATTTTTTTCTAAATGCACATTTTCTCCTCATGCGAAAAAAAGAAAGTAAAATAAAGTTACTATTGTTATTAATGCTATTGCAACAAGAAAGGCACAAGCCCTGTAATCGTTTAGCTAAAAGTTGAACAATGAGAATCAGATAAAAGGCAAAAATTAGCTATGAAAATATTTATTCTTAGAACAGTTTTAAAACCACATATTTCGTGCCAAAAACAATGCGTTTTTTAAATTCTAAGACAATGTTCTTCGTTAAATTTTAAATATATTTACTTCCTTGTTTATGTATTGTTAGTATTATATTTTTGATTAATAACTTTCTTTGTATTTCTAGTATTGTGAAAAAGGTGATGGGTGCTGATGGAAAGATGCAGCTAGAGCGGGAAATCATTGAGCTTAAGGCGGAAGAAAAGAAGGGACAAATTAGACCCCGTTTGGCCCAGCTGAAGATCGCGCTCAAGTCGCAGATGATGTCCAAACGCGAAGAAAGTCGACAAAAGCGTTGGGAAGAGTTCAAACTTGACAACGAAGAAGGTGACAAGACATGAAAATTTGTCTTCTCTGATGATGATGGCTTTCATGGGTGGGATTATGTTTGTTTTTTCGTCTGTAGGAGAGGACGGCGAAGAAGAGGAAATGGAAGAGGAGATTCTTGAAGATGAGGAATCGGAAATAGAGGATGAAGAAGAAGAGGAGGAGTTGGAAGAAAATGATATTGTTCTCAAAAACAAGAAAAAGAAGAAATCGGCCTTAGTAGACGACGAAGCTGAAGAGTCCGACGATGACGCAAATCAAAGCCACGATTCAGACGAGAATGACGAAGAAATAGGTACAGTACATTTGTAATATTCTACATTATAAGCTGTCTTGTGTAATTTTACACTAACGCATGCCATTATTATTGTATAATATACAAAGACCTATCGCATAATGTGAAACTCCATTGATGTATTTATTTATTTTTTCTAGGTAGTAAAGACAACAGCTTTGACATGCAAGGTTCACTTATCCCTCCGAATCGACCTGCCAAAGGCGTAAATGACAGAGAAAATGTCAATAGTTCTTTTAAATCATCCGAAGAGTTGGGATTCTTGACTCCATGTCCTTTGGAATTCACACAGCTATCAAAGGTAACGTCTGGAAGAAACACCCCCAAAAATTGAACGAGGTTTTCTTCTATGAAAGTAGAAGTCTTTAAGTCCCCCACCTGAAGATACAGAAAAAATGGTCGCAAGTCAATATCCCAACGCAACTCCCTCTCAGTCTTCTAGTCAGATAGATGAATTACTTGGGTTATGCTCAGGAAAATTTGGGACAGGTAAAAAGCAAAATAATTAATTTGTCTATTTAAAACAAAATATGAACAAATTTAGGATAAAAAATATAGAATAAAACTATTTTATTCACGTACATTTTCGTATGCGTATTGATTTTTCATTTGAAGAAAACCACATTTCGATTTACTATTATTGGCCTTTTAATGGTTATTGGTATTGTAGTTATTATTTCAATTTAATTTTACATTTACCTATTTATTTACTTTCTTTAAAGAATAATTATCATTTTTGTAGGTACAGAGGAAATTAGTCTTCATTACTCTCAGACAGAGAATATCTCCCAGTTGTGTTCGGGTGAATTCAAGAGTCAAGTGTCGACCAGAGCTGAATCACAAGAAGATTTTGCCTCATTGCCCACGCCTACGCAACCTACTACATCCCAAACTTCAGCCGAGTCAGAAAGCAGAAGAACTACTCAATACTCGAGGTAAAATATCGCTCAAATCCTATTTTGACTTGGATCTTCATTTCGCATTGGGGTCTCCAAACTTACCAAAGTGTTATCACTCATCTAGGATTCTAGTGCCTGAGTCTCTAAAGTCTTTACAAGACGACTGGTCGGAAGATGAAGCCGACCGCAAAGCAAGTGACAATGACAAAGAACCTGAAACCGAAGGATTGGTCGTTGAAAGCAGTGCAGTGTTAGATCTCGATTCTGACGAAGAAGCAGGTTTGGCGAAGAAACCCAAGCGTAAACGGCGTTTGCAGTTTTCTGGTTAGTTCCTAAAATGAAAAAGCCCCCCAAATCGAATGTTATGTACTAAGAAGTGGCTTCGCCTGGCGAATGGGTAATTACAGATGATGAAAGCGACGCGGGTGAGGAGCTGGCAGCTGAAGAGGAGGTTTCTGACGTTGATGAGGATTTTAAGGACTATAAAGAACAAGAATACGAGTCGGATGACAACGAGACGCCAGCCAAAGCTGTTACCAAAGGACTTCTGCACAATGGGTACAGATTTTTGCTGGCACCAATTTTAAAAGGAGCCAATTGAATAACCCTTTTTTACGATGGTTCTCCCAGGCGACTGCGCAAAGATTTCTTGGAGAATGAAGCCGAATTGTCCGGGTCGGAGCTAGGCAGTGAAGACGAGGATGAAAGGGGTTTGGATATCCTAGAGGAAGAAGAGGGCGATAAAGAAGAGATTGATGAAGATGAACTGCACGACCAAGTCGGCCGAGTCCATTTGTGAGTAAATTACCTGCTTGTATTGGCTGAATATAAAGAAAAAATTCTTTTGGATAGGAAAACCTTGCTAGATGACGATCAAAGAGAAGTTCGTTTATTGAAAGAAATCCTATTGGAAGATGGGGATTTACATAGCGACGGCAAAGGCAGAGAGAGAAAATTCCGCTGGCGAAATATGGGTACTCTACCAAAGTTTCTTTTCAAACACATTGAAAATAGCGAAATAATGAAAATTTTCTTTTTAAGATGACGGATGGGAAGATGCCCCCGGCGGACAGGAAGAAAAAGATGTTGAGGAAGATGAAGAAGCGGAAGAGTGGCGTAAGACGCGTTTTGAACGAGAACGGTGGATACAAGAAAACGAGAAAGTAGGTCTTTTTTCTCTCTGTGCCTCTTTAGGTTTTTCTCCAAGAGTTTACGTAAAGAAGGATTTTATTTGCGTTTTAGAAAAAAGTTGCGGTGGAAGCTGAGGAAGAGGATCTCTTAGTAATGCATTCTGACAGTTCAATTTTGAAACTGAGCGTGACGAATTTGAAGAAAACCTGGGCCACCAAGAACCAACCTGTCGCGGAGAAAAATTCTGCGTCGACAGCCAAAGAGAAAGAGAAAAGCGTCAGCCATCTTCTTCCTGCTTCGCCTGACGCTAAACAAAAGCTTTTGTTAACGGTATACAGTCTTTACTCTGATTTTTTAGTTTCCTTCTTGGCTACGAAGTTTTAATAACTATGCAAGTTGCTAATGTTCTGGATATTCTGTTGTAACAGAAACGTGGCTCGTTTTTAAGTCGCGGAACGAATCTTTTAACAAAAATGACGTCGCTAGGGAAAGGTCCGGAGTCTGTTTCTCTGGGACCCAAAAATTCAAGAAATTTTACATTTGCCGCTGCAATTCCGGAAAAGAATCCCAAACCGGAGGTATATTTGATATTTTAATATTTGACGTGGTGTAAAAAATGGGTTACTGACTTCCGTTGTATGTATAGTTAAAACGTGCACTTCCGCCTGCGAAGAAAGTAAAAATGGACAGAAATTTAAATGTGGAAGACATGAGCAAAGGTGCCAGTGTTTTCAAGCATTTTAACTAAATAGTGTAATTATCGTAATGAGAAGGTGTTCTGTAATGTATGAATACAAATAACTAAATTCTGTACAAAGCACTTTGTATAATATTTTGTCATAAAATACATATATACATAAAAGTCTTAGTGCAGTCTAAGTAGTATAATTTGGCGTGTGCCAGGTAATGACAGGAGATAGTTTTAACGAATTTTTGTGACCTTTTCTGGTGGATCTTTTGGGTTAGCAATGCGGTAATATCCATCCAAATTTTAGTTCCAACGTTCATTTTTCCAACGTATCGTTAGTTTTCATCAAGATATGCAAGATAATACCGAGTCCCGATACATCTTGCTATTTTGTATGCCTGGTACTGTACCTTGCAAGTCAATTACTTCGACATTGTTGATCTGTGTTGAACTTGGCGCTTCGATGACGTCTTAAATTAGTAGTATCGGAATAGTTAAAAAATATTCACAAGTTATGATTGCCAAAAGCGTTTTGTGTTTCAGAATTTTAATGCATCTCATAAAGATAATTTGGGTAGTGTTAGGCAACAAGTGATAAAAGATGTAAACGAACATATTCCTTGTTGTGTTGTACGTTGTTTCTATAGCAATGTGTAGTCTACAGCCACAAACGTGAAAGGTTTCTATCCTTGTTTGCTTGAAATTGGCTACGCGTTATCCTTAATTTTTTTCATTGTATGTAACATGTGCTCATCTCAAAGTTCCACTTTCACAATCCGTAAGTTTCTACGAAAGTGTTCAGAGAAATGCAAAATAAAGTAAAATGTGCGTTTTCGTCCTTTTAGCGCTTGAGCCACAAATAAAGGCTGGAAATTTGCTTCACTACAAACGTAAGTAAAGTATCGTAGCTATTAAATTCAAACTTATCGACTGTAATTTATTTCTTAATATTTGCTGTCCTTAACGGTCATTAACAACTGTTGAACGGAAAAAAGAGCAAAACATTTCGCAGCCGGTAGGATTCGAACCTACGCTCCCAGAGGGAATCTGATTTCGAGTCAGACGCCTTAACCACTCGGCCACGACTGCTGTGTAATAACGGACTTTAGTTTTAGTTTTATTGGGGAAATAATCAACCCCGTTGACAAGCTTGAAAGTTTCGTAAATAGCCGGGGAATAAGGATAATGTTTTTAGAGTTTCACGCTGCACTTCGTGTGTCATTTCTCAAGCAGCACTTGAATCTCAGAGATTCCAAGAGTTACTCTAAATATTGTGTAACGTATTTCACTGTTACCGTATATGTACCTCAAAATCAGTCTACTTCTTGTACGAGTTCGCAGGAAGTTCACGTTTTGAACATGAGAACAAGAACTTCTTTGCTTTACTATTTCTCCTAATTTCACAGAAAATGAGCCTAGGGTTAACGGAGTACTCAGGAGAAAATTAGCGAAGTACACCTTGTAATATCGTGGTCATTCTGAAACATGGAAGAAGAGGCTTTCTTATAACTGGTTAAAAAGTTAAGGTTGATTCTCTAAATCAGTCATGTAGGCTGGACAGCACCTAGTTGTACTGAATTTGGCATCAATGTAAAGCCATTAAAAGAGCTCCCAGACGTCCACTGTCTGTGTTTCGTCTAGCCAACTACTTCCTTCGATTACCCTGAGCGTTTTAATTGCACCATTTTTTCTTCTTCTTTGTTGCCTATGGTCAATTTCTTAGGTCGTTTTCTTGGCTCGAATTGGCACGAAGTTTACGCAGTTTTATACCAAGATAGCTCCTTGGCCTGGTTCAAAGACGCTTCTCGCTACGAAGCCGAGGATGGGCTTCGATTGCGTGAAGCGCCCGAGTTCATTGCCGTGGGCCAGTTCACAGCTCGTGTCCCCGGTCGTCCCGAACTTCCAGCCAACGTGAATTTTAGTCAGTTAATGGTTTTCGGTTCGCGTCACTCGCGCCACCTTTACTGGTTTATGGCCCGCTCGGATGATGAAGTCAAGTAAGTAAACCTTGAAGAGGCACCTTGCCTGACCCTGACGTCCATTACTCAAACGACTCCGCCCTTTTCTCACTCTTGTCTTAATTGCTCTGCCGTGCTATCATTCTCGGGTTCCCCAGTGCTTGGATGATCGCCATAGCCAGCACGGTAAGCAATCATGGGGGAATAATAAAAACGCACCAAACCTTTACAAGTTTCTTTTCCCTCTTTGTGTTTTGGGGATACAACCTATTTGCCTACGTAGCTACCAGCTCCCTCGGTACCAGCGTCAGCTCCGCCCATGTATAGCGAACAGCCAAGTAAGAATTCGTGGGAGCACTTTCTCTGTTTTATTAAGTTGTTTAAGTGGAATAAAACGCACGCATGACAGAGCGAGAACCTCATCCACATATTCGAATACTATCGGATTACTTATTTCGGCATGACACCAAAACTCACTGCAGTGTCTGCACGAGACAAGGCTAGTAACACGTGTCTTCATTTCACGTGTCCTCTTCTTTCCACAAAATGACTACACCAAAGCAACGCTCTAACGCTATACGCTACCCAGTTGCAATTGTAATACCCCTATTAGAAACGCACGGTGGTCTTGCCATGGCAATTTACTTGGTCACGCAAACAAGCTTGAATAATTCCCAATTCAGACGCGTTTGACTGATATCCTTGGGTGACGTTGCAACACTTTATTTTTTCTCCCTATTTTGTGCTACGACAACGCCTTTGTTACGCTTTAACGCACGGGTAACCCTGCGTTTGTGGTATCATCCAAATCATTTTCTGCAGCAGCTATGCCTCCGAACCAGCAATACGGAGCAATTGCGCCGCCGAATGAGACATTCAGTACTCGACCGTTGCACATGGAGGGCAATTATCCGCCTAATTGGGGAATGGGCTACCCGAATGTTGGTCAAGTGCCTCAGACAGTCGTGGTCCAAAATAGAGACTCTGGTATCGGAGATCTCGCAGCTGGTATGATGTTCGGTGCGGCGCTTTCCAATATAAGCCGCCCCTCGTTTGGTTTCCACGGCTTCGGATGGGGTTGTGGTGGTGGCTGGGGTTTTCATCCCTCTAGCGGCCACATGGGTCCCAGTTTTGTCAACCATGATGTCAATGTTACCAACAACTTTAATATCAACGAAACCGTGGTTAATAACGACGTTGAGCTTATTGACCAAACGAACAACTTTCTACCAGGAGTCAACAACTTTGGGCCCGAAAATAGCAATCTCTTGCCCGAAAGCAGCAACTTCTTTCCCGATACCGTTGAATTCGATGGAGGTTACGACGACGATGGTTTTGGAGGAATCGACCCTGGTTTGCTGGAATTCTAGGCTCTGAGCCTCCCCCCAAGCGCTTGAAAACGCAATTTATCTCAAGTCGTCTTCTTAAGCACGCTTGACTCCGCCGTGTATTACTCTTGTTGCAAGTCAATCTTCTTTGTTCTCTAATCGGGAATATTCCGTGCTCTTAGTAGACTGGATTTCCTGGGTTATATTGATACCATATTCCTGAAATAATAAACTCTTAACATTTCTTTTTGTGGTTTGTATTGTAAAACATTTTTGAACTAAGACGAACAAGTTGAAAAGTTGCTTCAAGACTCTTTTCCCCAACCAAAACCGTGACACAGTTATGGAAATCTCCGAAAAAGCCATTAAAAGCGAGGATTTACACAGCGAATCGATCGAGGGTTCACATATGCAAACATACACAGTTTTATACACATGAATTTGATTGGGTGTGGAATTAGTTGTCCACGTGACACAAAAAATAACAGTGTTGCCCTTCCGAACCCAAAAGTACAAAGTTAAGTAATCCATTGGATTTACATTGTCGCCCTTGTCAATTTGTGTCATTGCCGTAAGGAAAAGAATAACTGCGAAAGAAACTTGCACCCAGTAAACTCAGTAGTTCAAGGGGAAAGGATTTTTGGTCAAAAAGCGACTGACGCTTTCATCAAGAGAGCGACAGGGTCACAGAGGTTACACAGCACAGCTATGCAAATGTTTGTCAAAACCGTGTAGGTAAATTTCTTCTTTTTTCTAGAACTGGAAAATTATTGCACCAACATTACTGCATGGGTATACCTTCGCTTGCTGGGTTAATTTGCGGAACAATCTCCTGAAAATGTTTCGCTGGAACGAAATGACACCCTACTAACCCTTTGTGTACATTTCCCAGAACTTCGCACGATTTTAGATTGTTTTGAAGGAGGACCGGGTAGTTTTGTCAATCTTGGAAAGCTCCATTCGAGCTGCTCCGAAATTCAATTTCCAGTAATAGCTTTGCGTTATTCTCTAAGGACTGCTATAACCCGAACGAGGGGAAAAAATAAGAGATTTTCTGTTCTTTCGAGCATGAGACTAGAGATTAGAGAGATAAAACGAGCCAGAACGCAAAGGATGCTCCAGTCTCATTCTTGGTTACTCCGCTTTGACGCTATGGGACACTCACGCACAATACACTCATTCATGATTGCGAGACTATCGTTACACATTATATCGCAACTGAATAGTTTTGCTAGTACACTAGAACGAAAACACATTCTATAGCATACGATTTTTGGTTCCCTGGAGGACAAATTTGCCTAGCAACAGTAGCAGGCAAATTGCAATAGAACGGATGTCCTGAATTCAGCATTCGTCCTCAAATAATTGCTATCACCATGACCCACCAAACAGAGTTTCCAAAAAAGCAAAAAAAAAAGATTCTTCCCAAAATTGTTTTCTTCGATTATAAATTGATGATGATCGAGCAAGTGTACGTTTTTACTTAAAAGCCGAAGTCGCCTCCGAAATCCATATCGAAGTCGTGGTCGTGGCAATCGTCGTAGTACTGGTTACTAGTGCCGGTACTATTGTGCAGTAGGGAATCGTGATTGAGCCATGCTTGCTGCTGTTCGTGGTCAATAACGTGAGCTAACGCGTCTTTGCAGGTCCGACTCCACCCCAGACCGCAACCCCACACATGCCCCCACGATGTTAACCCGGTGGCTAACATGACTCCGGTGGCCAACTCGCCCAGGGATTGAGTCGAAGGGACGGTCGAATTTAAGGGAGTTCTACGTTCGGGCAAAGGTGGCGGAATGTTGGAATTCTGACCGGCAGTAGTACTAGACGTGAGCGGCATGCTGGAAGCGTTAGCCCGGTTCGTGCTGCTGGTCAACACGGGAGGACCGGACATGACCCCAAAACAAGGACTGTGCCCGCCGGCGTTTTTGGTCTCCAGCAAATACTTGTGCACGTAAGTGGGCGAGACCAAGGACTTGCCGTTGAGAGGACCTGTTCGAGAAGAAGAGTACACAAAAGAAAAGAGGGCCTTATTAAGACAAGGTTCTCTTGTAAAGCTCGAGGACTTACGTTGGATGTTGATGGTTTCGTAAATATTAGAAGTAGTGTCATCGATGTCCGAGTAAAGTGGCGGCTCAGGGGGTAACGGAAGCTGCCAGTACGCGTCCAGTATCCGTTTTTTGCCAAAGGAAGATACCAAACTCAATTAACTTGGCTTCTAACATCGTTACAGATACAGGTTCTCGAAGTAAAAAAAAATGATACTAAAAAATACAATAGGTATCTTTTTCGTTGCTTGTCGCGCCCACACACTGGAGTCATACAGTACAAGAAAACCCCCATTATTGAACATACAATTCATAAAGCCTAAAGTCGGTAGAGGAGCAGACTAAAAGCTAACTTTTACCGTGCCAGGGTTGTTAAAAGCAGAGTTTTGGAGCGGAGCTGGAGCGCGGAGCTCGGAGCAGTGGAGCAAGGGGGTTTTGCCCGGAGCAGGAGCGGAGCCGGAGCAGCTAAATTTCCCTTGCTCCATTGCTCCGGCCTTAATGTAATATTTAAAGGTAATTCTGTCTTTGCTAAATTTAAAAAGTACTCAAAAGCAGCGCCGTCCCTAGGATTTCGGTTCGGAGAAGTTCTGGGAGCTTATGGGTAAATTTTTAAAATTTTTTATTTTTTGACATTTCGTCGCTACGGAAAAAATCGGGTGGTAGTGGGGTTAAAACACCCTACCACCCCGGGTACGCTCATTTTTCAGCCTTAAGGCCACGGTATACACAAACGCCTTATGGATGAATAACATGGGGAATTGGTTCAGGTAATATCTCAGGAATACGTCCATATTTCAAATAACAATTTTGACAGCAATGTTAGCAACACTAGTATCTAGTGCACCTGGAGCGCTTTTTTTTAAAAAAAAAGAGCTCAAAATGAATTTGGAATGTCCCTTAAAAATTTTCAACTTTTTAAATAAAGAAAAAACGAAAATCGGGCCCCCGGGGCAATAGGTATTTATTGTCTGAACTACTGCGAATAAATCTGAAATCGGACAAGTAGTTTTCAAGAAAATATATGTGGCATTACAGTACGGAGGGCTGAAATCTTATATTTCTTAAAGAAATTTTCACATGTTTTCTGGAAAAATAATTGTCCGATTTCAGTTTTCTTTGCAGCAAAATTCAGAAAAATAAAAAGCTAGTGCAGCTCGAGGCCCAATTTTTGTTTAATGGTTTATTTTAAAAAGTTGCACAATTTTTTATCGACACATTTCATATTTTAAAAATAAAAGTGTGCTCCAGGTGTACTAGATATTAGTGTTGCTAACATTGCTGTCAATATTGTTCGTATAAATATGGACGTATTTCTGAGATATCACCTGAACCAATTCCCCATGTCATTTTTCCATAAGGCGTTTGTGTATACCGTAGTCTTAACAATTTTTGTAACAATAATTTTTGACAATCATTGCGTTTGTCTGAAAGACGACTTACTGTACACAATCCTGCTTTATATAGTAAATAGAGACTAAAATATTTTGCGCAAGAAAGTTCGTTGACAAGATCATGCTTTTTATTTTTGTTCACTAATAAATTATATGATATGCCGGAGCATCTGGAGCGGAGCGGAGCTGGAGCAGGCAAATATTGCCGGAGTGGAGCAGGAGCGGAGCAACCAAAAAAAAAAGAGGTGCTCCAAATCTCTGGTTAAAAAGTGTGGTCATTTAACCGGACTTCAACTGAGGGTAAAAGCAACCAGTTCAAACTGTGTTGCTCCGCGCGTAGGAAGAACTTGGAAAGGTGATTCGTGGCTTTCATATCGAATCACAGAAGCGATTATAATACTCCAGCTGTTTACCTTTAGTAGTATTGTGAATTAAGGTATATTCACCTCGGTGAACTTACCTTTGATTGTTAAAATAATTGTCTAGTTTTGATTAACAGTCCTAACCAGGTGAACGCAGACCAAGTTGCAAATTACCTCTTTGAATGGAAGCGGAGTAATCAACGGGATCATTAAGCGAACTAGCAAGTTTAGTCATGTCAGCGAAGCGAAAGTTAGCTCTGTTAATTGTAGGTCTTACGTAATCATAAACAAGCGCTCCAATAGATTAGCTAACTTGATCCAAACACTCCAAACATAGGAAAAACTGGGTATCATCGGATGGATATTTTAGCTAAAAATGGCGGAATACGACCACACTGTAAAATGATAATTTGTATAATAATATCTAGTTTTTAAGATTGCGTCCTGTTTACGTTCATCGAATCAGCATGATGCTTAAAAATACGACTTCACAAAGAAGTAGAAGTCAAAATAAGCAATAAATCAACTAGCGATATTATTGGCGCGGTACTTGTCTGCAGATATTATCGGCGCGGTACTTGTCTGCAGACAAGTACCGCGCCGATAATATCGCTAGTTGATTAAAAAGTCACATCACATGTGGAGTACCATGGTACTTCACATGTGATGGTACTTGTCCACCATGAGACCTGGTGCCCCCAGTACGTTGAATGGATATAATTGGAGTTCTACTGCATTCATTCTTCCGGGAATTCGCGTTTCTTATGATTGAGTTATCCAAAAATGAACTCTTGTTGGTTTTGATCTTGTCGTTTCCACTCCATTTCTTCCGCTTATCGAGCTCTAAAGACCTTGATCTGCCTAGCTTGAAACACTCTCATTGGCTCTATGCCTACTCGAAAGTTTTCTGTCTTCACATTCGTGTTTGCGCCACCGTATTTTTATTTGTAAATAAGCCGTGGAGAGCAGTGCAAACTTTCCTTAAACTAGACACTTGCTCCTACTCTTCGTTCCGGAATGTTTCCCAAGAGGCTTTCCGAACTCCGTAGTTAAACTCGCTACCGGGAACTCGCGTTCACTCGTGTACTAGAGAGGATTTTTTTCCCCTGGACTTTCCTGATAACGTGATTTAAAGCAAGGACGTATAACTTGTCCCGTAGTAAACTCGATCCATGGACTCAATTGAAGAAGGATTTCAAGCTGCAACACTACTTTTTCATCCCCTCCCTTTGTCTATAAGGAAAAGCCGTAAACGTAAATACTAAGTTCCTATGTGGTGTTAAGCCCCACAGCGAATAAAAAGTTTACTTCAAATTGAAACCATTCCATCAAAGCTCTCCTTATTTCTTCTAGCTAGCATGGAAACCAAATCTCCAAGCGTCACTCGACCCATATTCCTGATTTCTGCCAATATTGCTTACGGTATGTCAAGCTTGTTATAGAAATTGTCAGCAAATATCTTACCGTATTGCTTATGGCAGTCATCCAATCGCTGGAGCGTGGCAGAAATGGTGAGAAAAAAATAAGGTCTCTTTAAGTTCTTCTTATGAATAAACCATGTTTTATTCTATTGGCTAAAACTCACGGATAAAAAGGACCAAAGTAAATGGCAGGAATGGCTGTTTGTCACACGTTTTCTTAGCCGAAGTTAACGAGAAGAAAAGCAACAAAGAAAATTGGTTGATGAACGGTAGTCACTCTTACTTGACCTCCTCTTCGGACTTGGCGACAAACCAGTGCACCTTTTGGCGATCTGCGGTGCCGAATGCCATCAATTGCCGGAGCGAACATCCATCGGGTAAGTCGGGGCGATCGGGGATTCGGAGCGTGAACTGACCGATAGCCATTAATTCCGGCGCTTCTTTCAACAATAGTCCGCCTTCAGGCTCGGGGCGGAACTTGTCTTTAAACCACGCCACCGTGCTATCTTCGTACAAGACGATGTATTCTTCCCGCCATGCTTTGCTGAATATTCTTCCTAGTTAGGAATAGAAAAAGAAGATTGTAGTCGCTCGCATGTTTCCTTTCTTGAGCTTCCTCCAGAAAAGGAGAGCTTCAACATTATTAAATCCACTCGTGCAGCAATAGATAGGCTAATAATTTCCTGTTTTTAAAGAAAAAAGGAAAGGGGTCTTTCCGCCATGAGGAGGTGAACCAAATCGATTAGTACAGTAATGGCGGGGTAAAACTAATTAGATCGAATAGTTGCTAACACTAATTAGACTACAGATAGGAGATACCATTAAGACCCCAGGGAATCCAAACTCTGTTTTTCCTCTAATGAAAGCTGATGACCCTCTTTTACGGGTCTGATCAAAGACATAGACCTTTTCCCTTAACTGCTAATTGAGTACTATACTATAAACGAATACAATACCGAAAGGCTTTTTAATGGTTGTTTTTCACTCATTAAAGAGTTTTTCCTTCCGGAATTAGACAGCAAAAAGCGTTGAGGAAACTTCGGAACATGATCCAACGTTGTATCATGGTTTCTGAATAATTCCAACTTCGCTTGGGTTGGAAGTTCAAGGTTAATGAGAACGTTTAGGTGAATTTTGCTCGATTGCTGTTACTCCGCATGGTAAGCATTTTGACAGGAAACTCTAGCTTATATTATCCGAAGTTGGCTATCTATTGTACTTTGATGGCAGAAAAAATATTTTTTGCCCAAATTACCTCATCCTCGCAAAAATGAACTCTCAACATGTACACAATGGAAACCTGTCGTCATTTCAATCAATTCAAGTTTCTACCTCGCTGTGAAAAAAAATAGAACTGTTTACAGGCGTGACGAGCCTTTTTGTGGAGAAAACAGCTTCACACGATACCGACGCAGATCAATCTTAACTCTGCCAGCAACGTGTGCCTCATTCATTACAATTTACGAACCGTCAAGCTCAATTCTTTCTTCTGTAGGTCGTGAACCAGGATTATAAAAAGTCACAAAAAAATATTTCCGCGATAATAAAACCTCTTCTGCACTCTGATTTGATTAATGGTTTTTGCCATTCCTTTTAGCCATGCCCTGGGGACAATTTGGGCGAGTGGTTGTCATTATAACTTAAGAACCGGCATTTGAGTATATTGTAGATATTTGAGGATTGCAAGCGCCACTACTCTGTATGTTTCCTCTTTTTTTCTTCTTGGAACACTGCAGAACGCCAATGACAACGTGCAGTCGTAATGTATTGATACTATCCCGTGGGAATGGAGGCAAGTCTTACGGTACAGAAGAGGTCACAAGTAACTTAATGGTTGACTCCATAAAACATGGTCGACAGGAAAATAAAGTTGGTAGTCCTTGAAAGATGCTCGCCATTTCCTGAGAAGGTGAAAGTCTAAAGCTTTTGAGCTGTGCAAAAGTAATGTAGTTATGGCTATGCCGCATGACCGTCCTAGCAAGCTTGATGGTGGCGCTGTAGTGCTTCTGAGGAGGCCATGCTGGTGATACTAGATAAGTATATCTGCTGAGCGTGACCGGTGTGTGTAAGCTGAACGCGTTCGTGGTAGTGGCTTTGGCTAAAGCACCTTTAAGGATCCGGTTTCCGGGAAGTACCCATGTAGAGTGTCTTCGGGAGTCAACACCCGTGATGCTTGCTGCTCATAAAGATGGCCATATAAGCTCCGTTTCTGATCCTGTGTCCCTTCTGATCTTGGGAGACAATAGGGTTTTTATGTCCGTGTCGGTGTCCTAGACGAAGGAGGTTAGCTCAACTTTACCGTAGACTCGATGATCATATTTCGAACATCTATTTCGAATTGTGAATTATATTTTCACTTTCATCTTTGGGCAGTATTCTAATCTACTATGAAGTATCAAGCTCATACTGCTGTGGATTATTTCTAAAATGTGGTCCATCTTATGGTGAAAATTTCAGTAGAAGTGCGCAGTAATTGCGTCATTTTTGTGATCACTGTGCCCGTGTTAACATATATAAATAGGGCGTAAAGAGAAATGATGTAGAGAGTAAGGATGGTTGCAACTACCATTTGTCTTTTTTTACTTATTTATTTAATACCCGAACTAACCTTAGTCCAGAGTTCGTCAGACGAGAAAGTGTCCTGCAATTTGATGAGCTACTGTGTAAAGTAAACTAAAAATTATATAAAGTAATATATGTAAACAATAAAATGAGCTACTATGTAAAGTAAACAGCTACTATGAAAAGAAAGGGAAGTAAGGAATCATTAAAACCAGATGGTCCTCATTTTTTATATTGTACCATAATTCTTTAGATTGTTATGAATTAAGATTGTTTAAAGGGTGTAGGAGGCTCGACATTAGTCTCCTAACATTAACCAACCGAAACATTCTGCTATGCACAACGTTGCCAAATCGCATAGCAAATTGCATCTAGCATAAAGCGCCTTTGTGTAGTTCGTAGCTACGCGTCTCTTATGGCTTTTTATACCTCGCGTAAAATTACTTTAAAGAATTGGTGTCAAAGCTTCCCAGTATTGTTCTATAACTTTTGCCCTACCTAGAAATGATGCTTTTGCCAAAAATCGGGATACTCGTAGTGAAAATAACAATCAAACAAAAGAACTCAACTTTTCAAAAGGCAAGTCATTAAATCAGGATTATATTATTCTGTGTTTTATATATGTGTTCTTTGAACTTTTCCCTGTTCAGTTTCTGTGCGACTATGCTTTGCAACATTCGTAAGCTCCAATTTTTGTAGCACTCGGATATCTGTAGCTCACAAGGTGTCACTTCTGTTATAATTGCCCTTCACCTTGAATCGTTCTTATCCACCACTACCATATTATAAGGAACATGAGAATGTAATATGTGTCGCATAACGTGCTCAAGAGTGTATTTCTGCTCAAAGGAGTGGATACTAGGGATGCAACTTGAACAGCCATGATGAGGTTATTATTACTGTTTCCGGTATTCCCCTCCTATTCCCAGCTCTTACAAAAGCTAAGTCTTTTTGTTTCCACAGTAGCAAAGGTCCTGATGTGCGCATAAAAGCTTTTATGTTGCCAAAGCTGAGAAGCTTTGGTGGACTGGAGCAGAAATTACTGCCCCGATGGCTAAGTATCTTAAGGGAACCGGAATTAGGAAGTCTACTTCCCACCGAGCCATAAAGGTCGGGCTTGTTTGGCTATTCCAGCGGGCGGCAACGCGAACTGACTCGGCGTGGGGGAAAGACATCGGGTCGGGTCCTGTGGAGCAACCAAATGCGTCGCTACTGCCATGCGGGCATGTTGGGTCCCATACTACCCAAACAGACCCAGGAAGTTTGCCAGCGGCCGAGTGTCCTCACAGCGTGGGTAGGACTACCCACAACAATCCACCATACTGTTACCGTATCGATGTAAGTGCACGTCAGTTGTTCCCTAGACATTGTACAGCTTTGAAACGCCTCTTTTTTTCTGAGCCAGGGAATCTTTTACCTCCAAGATCTACCGGAACATCCGCTAAGACCCGAAGCTAGATTTCTTCCCTTTATTTCTCTTTCTCTCGAGCACGTGCTCATATACAACACAAGAGGAAAAACGTTGACAAATTCCGAGTGAAAAGAACGAATAAAAATCAATAAATAATGTCTCTTTCCTGATGGGTTGACAGAAAAGGAATAAGAAACTGGGCAAGTTGGTCCTTGGAAAAGTGAAAAATGGCTTGCGGGAGAAAACTGTCAGATATACGAGTTTTGTCTCCTTTCCAGAACACTGTGACAGGTCCCTTTTACCGTGGCTGAGTTTGCATATTCAGAATATGTAAAACGGCTCTATAAGCCTACTGTATACCGCTTTGCAGAGTTGCGATTGCTCCATAAATAAAGACTATCGGTTTTATTTTGATAATATGTTGCTGGTAAATATAAGTAGGGTGGCAACAGCACAAAGTAAAGATCAAAGTGAATAAAGAAGTACGTTGTAAAGGTGAGTTTCATTTACCCCGTACAGTACTAAGCAAAGAAAAAACTGTACGTGCCAATTCAAAGAGGACTAGTTAAGCCTCTCGAGGCTGATTTACTTTCATTAAAGGGTGAACGGGCTTGTAGCTTCAACCAATCCCTGTCCATACAAAAAGGTAGACCGCGAAGTTTGAAACAAAATGTTATTTAAATAGTGGACAAGCTTGACCACTTGGCAAAGCGATTTTTCGCCACCGGAGAAAACCCGACACTTGTAAAATTCCTTTCCTTAATAATATTGTTATATTCTTCTAACCAATTCAGATGTGTCAGTCATAACTTTTTCTCACAAGACGAAATTCGCTTTCAAAATTCGTGGTAGACCTTTCACTTCGTAACCGATTGGTTAAGTCGTTTTGCCCCTTGATGAAATTAAATCAGCCTCGAGAGGCTTAATTATACCTCTGTGATTTGGTAAGTACAGTTTTTTTTCCTCAGTACTGTAAAATGTACAGTCATGAGCAAAAAAACCTTTACCGAGCAAACCGCAGAAGTCTAATTAAGCCTCTTGAGGCTGATTTACCTTCATTAAGGTGAAGGGACTCGCACCAATCGCGCACAAGGTGAAAGAATAGACCGCGCAGTTTAAAAGCAAACGACTTAACTGGTGTGTAAAAGGCACGTCTCGATGACGTCGGCTAGACTTA